>JXCR01128519.1:8452-39790 GCA_002079205.1 Phalaenopsis hybrid cultivar | reverse complement strand
GGGGGGGGGGGGGGGGGGGGGGGGGGGGGGGGGGGGGGGGGGGGGGGGGGGGGGGGGGGGGGGGGGGGGGGGGGGGGGGGGGGGGGGGGGGGGGGGGGGGGGGGGGGGGGGGGGGTGATGGCAGTGAGCTGGCAGAGGGGAATATGGAAGGATAACTATCCTCGAGAGATCGAGTTACAGTCGGAGAACCCTTCGAACCGTTGGAGAAGATAACCACCTCGGACAAGTTATAACCAGAGCACATCCTTGGCTTCGGATACAACCCTACAAAGGAAAACAATTGCCGACAGTAAGCTGGACAAAATTATGAAACCAGGAAAACAAAATTGAACCCTAAGACAACAACGAACATATTTATGATTGATACTAGTAATTAGAATATGAAGGAATCAGAATAAGAAGGAAACAAAATCAGGAAGGGAATGAAAAAAAAAACAAGGAATAAAAGATGTACAAATAGAATGAGGAAAGAAAGATAAATATGTAAGAAATAAAAATAGGAAATAAAGAGAAATAGGCAAGGACTAGAAATAGGAAAATACGGGTAATAGGAAAGGAAGGGGGTGATAGATTTGAAATGGGAGATCCTCTCCCTTTGGGTGTCAGCTGTACTGTAGCAGCTACAACACCACATTTCGGTAAGATTCAATATAAGTCTTCCGGGATTGGGGGGAGCTTTGACTTCTTTTGTCGAAGCTTCGGGATTCTCGAAGTATGAAGCCAGGTCTGCGAAATTGAATGTAGCAAAAACATTATGGTTTTTTGACAGATCGATCTTGTAGGCGTTGTTATTCCCCATTACGTTTTGATAGAATAAATACGATATTTTTTTGACACATTTTGAGCTGGATTTGTACATAGATGTAGGTTTCCACAATGTAACTCTCAAGCTCTTATGTTTGAAACTTGCTTCCTTCACTTATACTCAACAAAATATACTTAATAAACAAGTATGTGAGGAGAAATCAACTTTGAGATGAAATCTATAGTAGGCTGCACCACTTTCGCTAGCAACCACTCAGAAGAAATTTCTTCTTCTTAACTGAAACGACCTGGATCTCATTGAAAAATATTTTTCCCATCATGTTCCTAAGAGAAATTTTAAGGTTTTGTTTCATCTTTCATGTCTGGACATCTGATGATGATTACTATGCTGAAAGAAATTTAACATCTGAATAATTCTATATAATATTTCAGAAATGACACAAAATGGTCCCATTTCTGACGTGCTGAACCTCCCTCAGTAGGGGCAATGGAGGAATGGGTATAATCGTCTAGATTTCTCTTATCTGGGGTTACATGCCGCTGGTGTTAACTACTTGAACTCAAGACTGCCTTGGACACTCGTCGTGAAGTCGATTGGAGTTTCTCTCACAAGCTCAACTAGAACTATGAGTATCTTTTTCTCGTCAACTGGAAGTTGGTCCACCTTTGTATCCTCATCGTCTTCAGTGTCTACTGTGTCAATATCCAATTTTTTAAGAACGCCCAACTCAGTGAAACAGATTACCCCTTAGTTGTGCAGTTTTATTCAAGATGCCCAAATCTATGGCAATTTCAACATTTCTTGGCTGGAGAACAAATTTGGGGATGCGGATTGGTTCTACATGTTCTTCACTTTGACTCTATTTTTCCTGGTGTGGTCAGCTTGGATGTTCTACTGGGTGTAATATGGTTGTAAGACTCTGAGGTTGTGTTTTGTCTGTAAGACGTGTGGCCACTTGGTGACGTGGTCGCTCCACTTTTGATGCTAGAGTCTGGATATTCTGTCTACAGTAGGCTGGTAGGAACTGGAGTTGGATCTCCCACTTCATCTTCAGGTTCTTTCGTTCTCCATATTGATGGCTCTTCTCTCGGTCTCCTCTGATATTGGATTCCAAAGCGCGTGGTCGGTCTTCTGCATCACTAAAGTCTTCTCTATGGAAGAGATTCAGACCCTCGTCTCTTGCTCCCCTTTGATTCTCCGGATCCCGGTCGAGGATAATCTTCTCCAAGGTTTCATCGTCAATACTCTGTATCTCTTTTAGGATAGGCTTAGACATGTATTTCCTTGGTGGAATTGCTAAGGTTTAGAGTTGGAGGTGAAAGACGGTGTATGAGACTAGAGGGTGTAGAAAATTTAATTTGTGGTTGTTGATTTTGAAAATAAGCAAAGGTAATTTATGGTTAGATCACATTTGGCTATGGTTTGGTGGTTGGTAGGAAATGAAATTTTTTTTGGTGAATGTGGTTTAGGTAGGGGTAGATGCTAGGAAAGCCTAGGATAGGATTAGGGTTGGACTCGCTCCGATACCAAATAATACCAGAGTTAACCCAAGCCACTACAGAAATACAAATATTGTTATTGAATTTCAAAAGTGTTACAAACAAAGATTCTTGACAACACAAAAATAACATTACTAATATAAAAAACAATAAGTAACCACGACGCTGCAAAACAAGAAAGAAACAACACAACGGAAGGCAAGGAAGGAAGAGACGGGGGTGCTGGAGGGTGAATGACAACAGTTGGCAGCAACGTTGGATGATATAANGACAACGCCAAAAATATGGGCGCTTGAACGCCCTCCTCTCTGTCAGCACCCAAAGATGTGTGCTTTGGTGCCCAAACTCATCACCTAAGCGTCAGGATCTTGCGGTGCTTTGGCTCCATATACATAACACGTTGCTAGGAAGAAGAGAAAGAAGAAGAAAAAAGGGAATTCATTGATTTTCGTGCGTAAGACAACTTCGTGCCCGAGATGAAGAAAGGAGTCAACAATGCCGCTTGTTGTGAGTTGCTTGGAGTTGTTGAAGTCGTGCACTGCTCTGTTGGGTCAAGCGAGGTCGAAGGAGGAGGAATAAAACACTCTTTGACGTTGTAATCACATAGTTGTGGAGGAAGAAGAATCGAAGTCTCTATGTGCTGTAGAGTTGTCAAGCTGTCAAGTCTTGCGAAGAATAAGTAGAGGAAAAAGCTTATCGAAGCCTGCGTTCTCTGTTGGGGTGAGATGGGACCCAAGAAGAGGAGGGATGCCGTGCTAGCATGCTGTAGAAGAAGTCAAAGGGGAAGAAGAAGCCGAGGGAGGAGGTCGACCTTCGACGCTGTGCTCGCTNGTTCCGTCGTCCCGGTACCACTATTTTCTATTGGAATCACTTAATCCAAATGAACTTACTAAACTCAACTTAGGGTTTGTTTGGGGCAGCTGCGGCTTATTGAATAATCTGCTGATAAGTTGATTAAAAATAATCTGCTGATAAGTTAGATACGGTAGCTATTACAAATTTTTATTTTTTTGGAAAAGTCAAACCGCAGCCAGAAAGCTGCCACCGCGCTTAGACAGGTGCGGTGTGAAAAAGTTGTTTTCAACGTTTTGAAAACGCATAAGCTGACAAAACACAGCTTACCCAAACAGCTCAAGTGCGTTTTCAAAACGCCACCACATCAAATAAGCTGCCCCAAACAGACCNTTACCCAAACAGCTCAAGTGCGTTTTCAAAACGCCACCACATCAAATAAGCTGCCCCAAACGGACCCTTAATTTGAGATTTCATGTATTCTAGGACCATTGTGCAAATTCTAGGATTATAGTTCCTGTAAAGGATGATTTACATACCTACCAGTAAAATTNCAGCTTACCCAAACAGCTCAAGTGCGTTTTCAAAACGCCACCACATCAAATAAGCTGCCCCAAACGGACCCTAAATAGCGACTCGAGCACTTCACATAATAAAGTTAGTTCCCACGTCACGAAACAATTTTATCATTTTAGAATTTTTCCTTTTAATTAACATATTTAAAAGTGTTAAAATTTATATATATNTATATGCCACATTACCCGTGCATGAATAGGTGTATTTTACTTTTAAAAAAGTTAATATAATGACTTTTTTAACGTGATATGAATGATTTGAGTGGTATGCTTGTAAAATAAAAGTTTAGATGTTAGATATGTAATTTCACAGGAATTGGGTGTTGTGTATGTAAATGTCCCTTCTTTAAAATTGCTATTAATTCTTTGTTTAAATGGAGTTTTTGTGCTTGCTCAGTACCTTGAAGTGCTGCTCCATATGTGCTTGTAGGTCCTGATACTTCCAAAAGTAATGGCCTAGAAAATCAGCAAGAGAAACAGAGCAACTATTCTTCTTTAGGCCCGTTGAAAGATTCTGAGCGCAAAGATCTTAACCGTGCTGTCAAAGAATACTTGCTTTTTGCTGGTTACCGGCTCACAGCCATGACATTTATTGAGGAGGTAGGTGGTTACCTTCTTATCCATAAATTAATAAAGGTATAATCAAATTTCTCAGTGGGTTGGAGATCAAATGCATGCAATGTTGTTTGATTTATAGATATGGACAAATTTTTCAGTTGGTTGAAAATTAAATGCATTCATTGTCAATTGATATGCTGGTAAGTTTTTGGCCACATGTAATTTGATCTAAAATTTTTATGGCCTTTTTTTTGGAGCAGTCTTAAAGTGTACAAATCAACCTCTCAAATACTGGTGAAAGCTAATGCTGCCGCTCATGAAGAGGGTGTCTGCTTTCATTAAGCTTTTATGGTCAGCTAGCATTACTGATTTCTTCCTGCTGACTCCTTAGAACCTCCTGGTTGTGGCTTTCCAAATAAATTTATGCATAGTTACAATCTTCCATTATTTTTGTTTCTTTTGAGTTCTCGGATTCATTTGTTTTCAATTTTCCAATTGTGATTTCATCTAGCCATTTAACTGAAGGATATCTGTAACTCTGGGATTTGGCTGTTGTATTGAAAAGTAATGAGTGTCGTGATAAGAAATCTCGGCAGCAACAATCCTTGATCAAATATCTCCATTCCAGATAAGCTATTTTTATTGAATGTTTAGAGGTGCCCAACTTTCTAAAACTCGCATAGCAAATCACTAGTAGCACCTTTAATTTTACAACAAATCCTCTACATGTATCTTCTAGAAGGCGAAGTTTGTTCCATTGAACTTCTTCACCGTGAACCTTACTTTTTCGGCCATTGCTCTCATTTGAATTGAACTCCGTTCTGATACCAATTTGTTGGGAGAAACTAATCCGAAAGAACCTCCTTCTAGTTTCACTGTGGAATAGGATCACATGATTCAAGAAAATTGAAACAATAAATTTAAGCGCAGAAGTAAAATTCAAAACAATCAGAAAAGCAAACGAGAATTTTACATGAAAAAATCCGAGAACGGGAAAAAATCACAAAGCTACACCAACAAAAGTTTCATTATGAAAACCAGATAGTTATGCAAACAACTCAGACCAGTTTCCTCTTCACGCACAAGGAAACTTACATGAAACGCTCCACAATCTTCCTTCTCCGATTCGACATGAACAACACACGTCGAAATCCTAGAAATTCTCCTTTTCGGCTCTTCTCTCATTCACTAGGAATTTGTCGAAGAACACCCAAGGAAGGCCTGCAACCAATCCATAATCACACCGCTCAAAATTGGTTTAAAAAACTAGAAAACGGAGTAACTGCACATAGCGCTTAGGTGCCCAGATTTGGCGCCTAAGCCCCAAGCTCTCGGGATCGCACCAAGCAAACCGAGCGCTTGAGCGCCCAAGGCTGGCGCTGAAGCGTCGGCTTAATTGACAATGCCAAAAATATGGGCGCTTGAACGCCCTCCTCTCTGTCAGCACCCAAAGATGTGTGCTTTGGTGCCAAACTCATCACCTAAGCGTCGGGATCTTGCGGTGCTTTGGCTTCATATACATAACACGGTGCTAGGAAGAAGAGAAAGAAGAAGAAAAAAGGGAATTCATCGATTTTCGTGCGTAAGACAACTTTGTGCCCGAGACGAAGAAAGGAGTCAACAACGCCGCTTGTTGTGAGTTGCTTGGAGTTGTTGAAGTCGTGCACTGCTCTGTTGGGTCGAGCGAGGTCGAAGGAGGAGGAATAAAGCACTCTTTGACGTTGTAGTCACATAGTTGTGGAGGAAGAAGAATCGAAGTCTCTATGTGCTTTAGATCTGTCAAGCTGTCAAGTCTTGCGAAGAATAAGTAGAGGAAAAAGCTTATCGAAGCCCGCGTTCTCTGTTGGGGTGAGATGAGGGATGTTGTGCTAGCGTGCGGTAGAAGAAGTCAAAGGGGAAGAAGAAGCCGAGGGAGGAGGTCGACCTTCGCTGTGCTCGCCTATCAGAGAAAGGGGAGCATATGTTGAGACAACATCGAAGGAAGAAGGGCAAGGAAAGGCTCACGTGGTCGAGCGTGGGTTAGTGCAGAGCCGAAATTAGGTTAAGAGTTATATTTTTTTTGAAGTTAATTAATATATTATTTTATATGTAAGAGTATGAATGTAATTAAGTTGGTGCTAATATAAAATTATTTGAATTAGGATCGAAGCTATTTATTTTCCAAATTTAAGGGAGAAGTATCACGATTTTCGTGTGGTAGGGAAAAGAAAAAATTTTTGGCACCCGAAAGATTTTAATATATGTTAGATTTTTATTAAATTAGTTAATAAATCTATTATTTATGTGTGAGGGTATCTATAACTAATTAATGCAAAGTTTTATTATAGCGGAGCTCTAAATATAGAGATTTCAACCTTGAATGAGAGATTGACTTGAAGGCTTGTAAGGTAGATGCTAAACCTATTATTACTAATGGAAATAATGATGTAATTAGTTAAGTTAATTAATTTTATAAATTTATTTGGATTGGGAGGTATGAAGGTTCGATAAATCATTTGGATTTGAGGAAGACAATNATGTAAGAGTATGAATGTAATTAAGTTGGTGCTAATATAAAATTATTTGAATTAGGATCGAAGCTATTTATTGTCCAAATTTAAGGGAGGAGTATCACGATTTTCGTGTGATAGGGAAAATAAAAATTTTTTGGCACCCGAAAGATTTTAATGTATGTTAGATTTTTATTAAATTAGTTAATAAATCTATTATTTATGTGTGAGGGTATCTATAACTAATTAATGCGAAGTTTTATTGTAGCAAAGCTCTAGATATAGAGATTTCAACCTTGAATGAGAGATTGACTTGAAAGCTTGTAAGGTAGATGTTAAACCTATTATTACTAATGGAAATAATGATGTAATCAATTAAGTTAATTAATTTTATAAATTTATTTGGATTGGGAGGCATGAAGGTTCGATAAATTATTCGGATTTGAGGAAGACAAGAATCCTAAAGTTAAAAGTGGTGAGCGTTTTAATAATTATTTATTTTCAAATAAGATTTTCTTTAGAATGTAATCCTTATAGTTAGATGTACATTTAATGGGTTTAGGTGCTAAGAAGCAAAGCAAATGGTTAAATTAACTCAAAGGTCTCTTAAGGCTAAGGTGAGTAATTATTTTCTTATATGTATTAAATTTACAGTTTTGAAATAAATAATTTCTTTAATGCTTTAGACAATTTTTTTATGTTTGTATACATGTTGTAGCTTAAGAATGAAATGAAATGAAAGGGGAAAGGGAAAAAAAGTTGTTTAATATCTTTAAAATGATTTAATTTAAATGAAATGAAATGAAAGTTAAACGTTTAAGTCATACAGGATTACCCCCAGATAGTATTGACAGGAAATGCAATGCACCCGTGCATGTTGAAGAAAATAGTAAAGGTGCGTCTTTGGGTGCATTTTTAAGGGTACATTTGTATATATTTTTTAGGGTGTCTTCAAACACATTGTGAGGGGCATTATGATACATTTTTGAGGATACCCTTGGGTATGAAATTAATCCTGTGATGACTATTAAAGATGTTAAATTAATAAATACTTAAAGTGAGACGGGAAATGAATTGTAACAAAACAAACTGCATTTTTTTATCATTCATACTTAGCATAGCATAATAATTTAATGCATATTAGATTATAATTACCCACCGAGTTGTATTTACAATTGCAATTAATGTTTTCTTTCCAAAGAAGAAACGTTCTAGACGATATGTCTAGTAGGAAAGACATGGTTTACAGGAGGATAAACACTATGTATTAGTTTTTTATATGACTTTAGTTACTTTTATTGTTTACTTCTATTTAGAGTCACTTTACATGTTGGTCTGAGATTTTGTGTTTCGCTTATGATGTTGTTTCTGAATGTTTAAAATTTTATTGCACTTTGCGGACTAGTGACTCTTTTACATATACTGGAAGTGTCTTAAATTTTTGAGAAATAAAATGAAATGTTAATACTGTTCGACCGCATTTCCCACTTTAGTTAATTCTAAGTACCGGGTCGGGTCTTGACACATAGTGAGATAAAAACATGAGAATAGTAGCATGTCTACTACACTCCCCGCCAGAAAATGCTTCAAATGCTAAGGATTTGGGCAGATCACCATTAGTTGCCCGACGAACCGAGTTGTGTCTTTTACCGAACAGAGCATGGTGGAGTTTAGCAACAATGAGACAAGCCGAGGAAAATTGTGAGGTGTATCATCTCTCATCGGATGAAGGTGAGATGTTCATGGTTCGATGGGTCCTACAAACCAAGGATTTGAGGGATTTGCAGTGGCTTTGTCACAATATATTCTACACCTGTTGCACTGTGAACATGAAGGCGTGCAGTCTCATCATCGATGGAGGGAGCTATCAAAATGTGGAATCTACACAAATGGTAGAAAAATTGAACCTCATGTCTAAGAGGCAATTCCAATATCATTCTCTCATGTGGCTGAAGGAGAATATGGCCAAAATTGAACGGAAGTGCCTAGTGAAGTTCTCGATTGGAAGCCAGCGCGGGATCATGTGTGGTGCATCATGGTTTCATGGATGCCTGCCCATTTTACTTGGAAGACATTGACAATTTGACTGTAGGACTTTGCACGATGGATTTAGAAGCACCTCCTCCTTTACCAAGGAGGGGAAGTATATTTTTCTTCTTTTGGCAGAGCTTGAGATCTCATTTGCCTTTGCAAGTAGAACAACATCGGTGGGATCAGGTTTGGTGAGGACAAAAGATGATAGGACCGAGACACCGATTCCAGACATGGGACGAGCGAAAAAGAGCATTTTAGGACATCACGATCAATACCTGACCGCCATGGCCACCACCATTCGAGGAGGTTCATGTTATCTTTACTTCAGATTGGGCTGAGTCAATCTTGGGTTACTTTAGAAGAAGCCAACAATATATGTGTAACTCACAGACCCTAGCCGGATCAGTATTGGGCTTCCAGAAGGTTGGATCGAGATGAATGTATGCTCGCAAGTTGAGAAAACTCATCCGATATTTTGGGAGAGTGTGGCCACCAGTCGGGATCCTTCAAAGGATTTTTTTTTTTTCCAGTCATCAGCTGGATTCAGGTGCTGCTAGAATTGTAGGCGATGAACAAGAAGCTTCAACGAATGAAGTTGAAACTCCTTCAACCTTGGGCATTTGACGCGGGGCTTGATGCATGAACCGATCGATTTAGGTGGGAGCCGATCCAACAAGGTGGTTGGACCGGTCGAACAACCTGTAAGCGGGAGTTACCGCTCCCGCTTCCCTTTCCTATTTTGCTTGCCGCCCAAAGGAGCCTACTATGTCAACTTTGGGTTACTTTGGAAGGATCCAACAATATATGTGCGACACACAGGCCCTAGCCGGATCAGTATTGGGCTTCCAGAAGGTTGGATTGAGGTGAATGTATGCTCGCAAGTGGAGAAAACTCATCAGATGTTTTGGGAGAGTGTGGCCACCAGTCAGGATCCTTCAAAGGATTTTTTTTCCTGCCATCAGTTGGATCCAAGTGCTATTAGGATTGCAGTCGATGAACAAGAAGCTTCAACGAATGAAGTTGAAGCTCCTTCAACCTTGGGCGTTTAACGCGGGGCTTGAAGCCTGAACCGATTGGTTTAGGTGGGAGCCGATCCAACAAGGTGGTTGGACTGGCTGAACAAAATGTAAGCGGGAGAGTCGATCCAACAAGGTGGCTGGACCGGCCGAATAGCCTGTAAGCAGGAGTTACCGCTCCCGCTTCCCTTTCCTATTCTGCTTGCCGCCCAAAGGATCCTACTATGTCACCCAAAGGGGAGGGGCCTCCCTTTCCTGTTCTATCATTTACTATATATTTGTTGTTTGCTTGTTTTGGATTAACTTTTGATTATTTCTGATTTCAGATTCCTGCTGTCAGGCGATTTTCCTTGCTAGGGTTGTGTCTGATGGATCAAATAATTTTGCAGTATGATCGAATAGTTTACAAGTAGCTTAACCTAGAAAGTGAGTATTGCCCATGAAGCTTTAATTTATTTTTATGGAAATTTACATAGGCGGCATACAATTCTTATATATTTGCATATCTAACACCTGAATTTTCATTTAAACATATTCATGAAAACAAATATTTCACTTTTTAAATAATAATGCTTTTTTTGATGCGATTAAAGATTTGAGAGCTGTGCATGTAAATATGAAAGATTAGGTGTGAGATCTGTAAATACATNTTGGACTGGCTGAACAACCTGTAAGCGGGAGAGCCGATCCAACAAGGTGGCTGGACCGGCCGAATAGCCTGTAAGCAGGAGTTACCGCTCCAGCTTCCCTTTCCTATTCTGCTTGCCGCCCAAAGGAGCCTACTATGTCACCCAAAGACCTTCCTGTTCTATCATTTACTATATATTTGTTGTTTGCTTGTTTTGGATTAGCTTTTGATTATTTCTGATTTCAGATTCCTGCTGTCAGGCGATTTTCCTTGCTAGGGCTGTATCTGATGGATCAAATAAATTTGCAGTATGATCAAATAGTTTACAAGTAGCTCAACCTAGAAAGTGAGTATTGCCCATGAAGCTTTAATTTATTTTTTATGGAAATTTACATAGGCGGCATACAATTCTTATATATTTGCATATCTAACACCTGAATTTTCATTTAAACATATTCATGAAAACAAATATTTAACTTTTTAAATAATAATGCTATTTTTGATGCGATTAAAGATTTGAGAGCTATGTGTAAATATGAAAGATTAGGTGTGAGATATGTAAATACATAGGAATTGTGTGCTATGTTTGTAAATGGCCCTTATTTTTAATATCTTGAAAATAATTATTATTTACACGCTTCTTTTGAAGTGATGAATGTTCTTAGCCACCATTTATGTAATTTTGTTCATGCTGTTAGTGAATGATAACCATTAGTCTTAGCTTTGTAGGGTATTCTATTTGCCTCCCAAAATGGATTAGATTTTGGGTGAGGGAGGAAATTAGTTTGCTCTCAGAAAGAATGGCTCAACTCTTTAAGAACACTGCTCTGGTGTAATTTGATGATCTTGTGCTTGTTACTTATGCTTGTGGAATTGCTTTAGTTGATAATGTGCATTTGTAACAAATACAATGAATCAATGATCAACTATGCATTGTGCCAAAACATAATTAATGTCATGTGCTAAGATTTCAGTGTTGATGCTTTGTACGTCGCTTAAGATGTCATTTAAAATGAGGAGAACCTCATTTAGATATAAGAGACAGATCTAATGGTTTATGTTTTGCATCTTTCGTTTATTCATGTTTTATGATGACTATAAAGTAACATTGACCGTGCCATACCTTTCTTCAGGTTACAGATCAGAATCTTGATGTTTGGCCCAAAAGCTCAGCTTGTGTCACTGATGCTTTGCGTCGTTATTATTATCAGTATCTCTCATCCACCACAGAAGCTGCTGAGGTACTCATTAATAGAGGGGTTTTTACATACATACCGCATAAAAACTTAATATTTTTACATTTATACCATCCAAATCTTTCATATCACATAAAAAATACCACCATTTTAACTTTTAAAAATAAAAATATACCTTTTCGTGCATAGGTACAGTGTTAAGTATGTAAACATTATAGTTTAGGTGTTAGCTCTGTCAATACATAGGAATTCTATGCTATGTATGTAAATCTTCCAATCATAAATTATGCATTTGCAGAGATTGATTATTTTTTGCATCGTAGGCTTTTGCTTATTTGATATTGGAATTACTCAAACCACGATAAAAATATGAATTTCAAAAGGGTTACAAACAAAGACTCTTGACAGTAGGAAAATAAAAACACAAACATAAAAGACATTAAGTAACGCTGACGATGCTGCAAAATAAGAAAGAAAACAACAGAAAACATATAAATTGCTAGATAGAGGAGGGCGACGGGCCTAGCAAGGAATTGCAACATTGTTGGAGGGTAGATGGCAGCAGGTGCAGCAGCGAGGGCTGACGACCTGTTGGGAGGAGGCTGGCAACAAGTGGCTTCGGAGTAGAAGCGAGTAGGAGAGGTGGCGGGGGATTGTACATTCACAGGAAATGTCTGCGGTGTAGAAGGGAGTAGGAGAGGTGACGGGGGATTGGATAGCCATAGGAAACGTCAGCGGGGGATTGGATAACAATAGGAACAGACNAATATTTTTACATTTATACCATCCAAATCTTTCATATCACATAAAAAATACCACCATTTTAACTTTTAAAAAAAAAATATACCTTTTCGTGCATAGGTACAGTGTTAAGTATGTAAACATTACAGTTTAGGTGTTAGCTCTGTAAATACATAGGAATTCTATGCTATGTATGCAAATCTTCCATTCATAAATTATGCATTTGCAGAGATTGATTATTTTTTTGCATTGTAAACTTTTGCTTATTTGATATCGGAATTAACTCAAACCACGATAAAAATATGAATTTCAAAAGGGTTACAAACAAAGACTCTTGACAGTAGGAAAATAAAAACACAAACATAAAAGACATTAAGTAACGCTGACGATGCTGCAAAATAAGAAAGAAAACAACAGAAAACATATAAATTGCTAGATAGAGGAGGGCGACAGGCCTAGAAAGGAAGTGCAACGTTGTTGGAGGGTAGATGGCAGCAGGTGGCAGCAGCGAGGGCTAACGACCTGTTGGGAGGAGGCTGGCAACAAGTGGCTTCGGAGTAGAAGCAAGTAGGAGAGGTNGGGGGGGGGTGAGCTGGCGGAGGGGAATATGGAAGGATAACTATCCTTGAGAGATCGAGTTACAGTCGGAGAACCCTTCGAACCGTTGGAGAAGATAACCACCTTGGACAAGTTATAACCGGAGCACATCCTTGGCTTCGGATACAACCCTAAAAATGAAAACAACTGCCGACAATAAGCTGGACAAAATTATGAAACCAGGAAGACAAAATTGAACCCTAAGACAACAACGAACATATTTATGATAGATACTAGTAATTAGAATATGAAGGAATTAGAATAAGAAGGAAACAAAATCAGGAAGGGAATTAAAAAAAAAACAAGGAATAAAAGATGTACGAATAGAATAAGGAAAGAAAGATAACTATGTAAGAAATAAAAATAGGAAATAAAGAGAAATAGACAAGGACTAGAAATAGGAAAATACGGGTAATAGAAAAGGAATGGGTGATAGATTTGAAATGGGAGATCCTCTCCCTTTGGGTGTCAGCTGTACTGTAGCAGCTACAACACCACATTCCGGTAAGATTCAATATTAGTCTCCCGGGATTGGGGGGAGCTTTGACTTCTTTTGTCGAAGCTTCGAGATTTTCGAAGTATGAAGCCAGGTCTGCGAAATTGAATGTAGCAAAAACATTACGGTCTTTTGACATATCAATATTGTAGGCGTTGTTATTCCCCATTATGTCTTGATAGAATAAATACGATATTTTTTTGACACATTCTGAGCAGGATTTGTACATAGATGTAGGTTTCCACAATGTAACTCTCAAGCCCTTATGTTTGAAACTTGCTTCTTTCACTTATACTCAACAAAATATGACTGATAGACAAGTATGTAAGGAGAAATCAACTTTGAGATGAAATCTATAGTAGACTGCACCACTTTCACTAGCAACCACTCGGAAGAAATTTCTTCTTCTTAACTGACACGACCTGGATCCCATTAAAAAATATTTTTCCCATCATGCTCCTAAGAGAAATTTTAAGGTTCTGTTTCATCCTTCATGTCTGGACATCTGATGATGATTACTATGCTGAACGAAATCTAACATCTGAATAACTCTATATAATATTTCAGAAATGACACAAAATGGTCCCATTTCTGACGTGTTGAACCTCCCTTAGTAGGGGCAATGGAGGAATGGGTATAATCGTCTAGATTTCTCTTATCTGGGGTTACATGCCGCTGGTGTTAGCTACTTGAACTCAAGACTGTCGTGGACACTCGTCGTGAAGTCGATTGGAGTTTCTCTCACGAGCTCAACTAGAACTATGAGTATCTTTTTCTCGTCAACTGAAAGTTGTTCCGCCTTTGTATCCTCATCGTCTTCAGTGTCTACTGTGTCAATATCCAATTTTTCAAGAACGCCCTACTCAGTGAAACAGATTACTCCCTAGTTGTGTAGTTTGATTCAAGATGCCCAAATCTATGGAAATTGCAACATTTCTTGGCTGGAATAGATTTGGGGATGCAGCTTGGTTCTACATTTTCTTCACTTTGACTTTGTTTTTCCTGGTGTGGTCAGCTTGGATGTTCTATTGGGTGTAATATGGTTGTAAGACTTTGAGGTTGTGTTTTGTCTGTAAGACGTGTGGCCACTTGGTGACGTGGTCGCTCCACTTCTGATGCTAGAGTTTGGATATTCTGTCTACAGTAAGCTGGTAGGAACTGGAGTTGGATCACCCACTTCATCTTCAGGTTCTTCCGTTCTCCATATTGATGGCTCTTCTCTCGGTCTCCTTTGATATTGGATTCCAAAGCGCGTGGTCGGTCTTCTGCATCACTAAAGTCTTCTCTATGGAAGAGATTCAAACCCTCGTCTCTTGCTCCCCTTTGATTCTCCGGATCCCGGTCGAGGATAATCTTCCCCATGGTTTCATCCTCAATACTTACAAACCTTCGTTGAATTTGGCGAATCTCTTGTTGTATCTCTTTTAGGATAGGCTTAGACATGTATTTCCTCGGTGGAATTGCTAAGGTTTAGAGTTGGAGGTGAAAGACTGTGTATGAGACTAGAGGGTGTAGAAAATTTAATTTGTGGTTGTTGATTTTGAAAATAAGCAAAGGTAATTTATGGTTAGATCACATTTGGCTATGGTTTGGTGGTTGGCAGGAAATGAATTTTTTTTTTGGTGAATGTGGTTTAGGTAGGGGTAGATGCTAGGAAAGCCTATGATAGGATTAGGGTTGGACTCGCTCCGATACCAAATAATACCCGAGTTAACCCAAGCCACTACAGAAATACAAATATTGTTATTGAATTTCAAAAGTGTTACAAACAAAGATTCTTGACAACACAAAAATAACAATACTAATATAAAAAACAATACGTAACCACGACACTGCAAAACAAGAAAGAAACAACACAACGGAAGGGAAGGAAGGAAGAGATGAGGGGTGTTGGAGGGTGGATGACAACAGTTGGCTGCAGCGTTGGATGATATAGGAGGGCTAGTGGCTTGCTGGGAGGAGGTTGGCAGCAAGTGGTTGCGGCGTAGAAGGGAGTGGGAGAGATTGCGGGGGACTGGACAACTGCAGGATCCGTCGGCGGGGGATTGGATAGAAACAGGAATAGGCCTTGGAGGGGCTGGCGGCAGCANTCTAAGCTTTAAAGGTCCAAAAGTTTAACTAACAAGTTTCAGTTCAAAATGGGGGGTGGGGGGGGGCTGAGGGGGTTAAAGTTGATTAGAGCGACACCGGTTAGGATCCCATAGTTTTCTCATTTCAGTATCACTATTTTCTTTTGAATTTACATAGCTTAAATGAGTTGTTAAACCAATTTAAACTGAGGAGATCTCATTAGCAACCATGGGTTACCTGACTTGAGGGACTCCCGTACATTCAAAAGGACATATTACGAAATTCTGTTATTTTTCTTTGGTTTTGAAAATGTTATTTAATTCTGAAAAAAGGTTGATTGATTTTGGAAAAGTTGTTTTTCTTTTGATGTTGCATGCAGATTTGTTTCNTGAGTTGTTAAACCAATTTAAACTGAGGAGATCTCATTAGCAACCATGGGTTACCTGACTTGAGGGACTCCCATACATTCAAAAGGACATATTACAAAATTCTGTTATTTTTCTTTGGTTTTGAAAATGTTATTCAATTCTGAAAAAAGGTTGATTGATTTTGGAAAAGTTGTTTTTCTTTTGATGTTGCATGCAGATTTGTTTTAAGTTTTGCAAAGCAAAGTAAACAGGTAAAAGTAAGAAAGTGTTGTAAGGAAAATAAAATTTGCATTAGAAAATGTAAATGTTTACCTGTCATCTTCTCGCACTTCCGCTAAAAGATTAGCTTTTGTTATATATATATATATATATATAAGTTTGCAGAAATAAGAAAAACAAGAAGAGTTGTTGATGGTGTAGCTTCCAAACCCCAAGTCATAACTTGATGAGTGCCTAAAATTTTTAGCAAATGATTTTCTTGAGCTAAGAATAATAAGTCTGATTGTCGCTCAAAAACATTTAAAAGATCATAAAAGTAATTTTGTGGAGAAATCCCTAATAACCTTTAAATCTTTTTAAAATATTTCGAGTTCATTTAAACCTATTATGTTGTTCAATTAATCTTCCCAAATTTTTAATTTTAGTTTAAAATTAATTAATACATCCTATGCTCAGTGAACCTGATATTTTAATTATCTCATGAGAAGGGTACCCAATAAATCAATTGATGTTTCATTTAAGAGTTATGTGAATGGGTGCCCTTAGAACAAACTTAAGCCATTTGAAAACATGTACCAACCACTAGAATTGGGCTTGTAGTGTTTAGAGGTGNTAAGAAAAACAAGAAGAGTTGTTGATGGTGTAGCTTCCAAACCCCAAGTCATAACTTGATGAGTGCCTAAAACTTTTAGCAAATGATTTTCTTGAGCTAAGAATAATAAGTCTGTTTGTCGCTCAAAAACATTTAAAAGATCATAAAAGTAATTTTGTGGAGAAATCCCTAATAACCTTTAAATCTTTTTGAAATATTTCGAGTTCATTTAAACCTATTATGTTTTTCAATTAATCTTCCCAAATTTTAATTTTAGTTTGAAATTAATTAATACATCCTATGCTCAGTGAACCTAATATTTTAATTATCTCATGAGAAGGGTACCCAATAAATCAGTTGATGTTTCATTTAAGAGTTATGTGAATGGGTGCTCTTAGAACAAACTTAAGCCATTGAAAAACTTGTACCAACCACTATAATTGGGCTTGTAGTGTTTAGAGGTTTTAATCAATCATGACTTTCTTTTCTAAACATCATTTAACAAGTTCAAATATCAAGCCTAGCTCTATACTAAGCCCTTACAATTCCATTAGTAGATTTGTAATTATCAAAATATTAATTTGAGTGGAATGTATTCTTATCAAAAGATCTTACTATCATCTAATAACCAATTTGGGGCTTTAATTGAGTGAATTATTATCTTCCTATCTTAATCTCACTACCTTAGTATCATCCCACTAAATTAACTTCCAAGTCATAATCATTAATTAGATTACAATTCTACCCTTATCATGAAAATGTGTCAAATTGGTTTTTACCTTTTAACCCCTTGTGTTTCAAACATCTAAAAGATTTAAGTATTAANCACTAAATTAACTTCCAAGTCATAATCATTAATTAGATTACAATTCTACCCTTATCATGAAAATGTGTCAAACTGGTTTTTACCTTTTAACCCCTTGTGTTTCAAACATCTAAAAGATTTCAGTATTATAAAAATTATGCCTTTACCCTTATGTTGATCATAAATTTTAATTAAGGCATGAAAAATCCAAAATTACTATTTTGCCCTTATAGCTCTGCACCTCATAACTCATCAAATACAACTCAAATGACTTTAAAACTTTTAGAGTACCCCTCCCATGGGTCAACTAAATTATTAGAGGAGAAACGTGATTCTTAAGATTTTTATTTAATTTAAATAATTATTTTTAACTAAAAAATAGGATTTTCAATCTTAATTTATTTTACTCATCAAAGTAAATTTTTTGTTCATGAGAAAGTTATTGGAGGTTCAACTAGGTCACAGGACTACTTGGACAAAAAATTCATGCTTCTTTCAAATTATAATTTAATTACTATGATTATTTATTGATTTTATAGTTATTTAATTAAATAGAAAATGTCTTTTAATTACGAAAAGTATGTTTTATATTTTTATTAAATCTACATAAGCCTAGAGAACTCAGAGAAACAAACATTTTATTTTTGCAATTTTTATTTTATTTATTATAATTATTTTTAATGAAAATTTATAGAAAATACATTTTTAGCCATTATAGAGTTATAATTAGCTTAGGAAAATTATGAAAAATATTCTAATGAGTCCTAAGTGATTAGGGAGCAATCAGGAACATTTTGGACTTTTTTGTGTTTTTGTGATTTTAAATTATTTTTAATTCAAAAATAAGCTAAAAAATAAAGTATTTACTTTAATATAGATTTAAATTTTCCTAAATGTTCCTAATCAGAAAAAACTCAAAAAATCACTTTTCATAATTTTGCTAATTATATTTAATTTAATATAATTATTTTTGTACAAAAATGTCATTTTACTTAGAAAATCAACTTTAAGGATAAATATAGGGCAAATTAATTTCAAATTTTTACAGTGAGTTAATGTGATTATTCTTTACAATGTTGAATTAATTTTGTTAAAATTTTAATAATATTTTTTTAATTAATTTATTTTAAATTTTATACATTTATTTAACTATAAAAATACACAAAGCCACTTGAATTCATTTTATATTTTTCCTAGGATCCTCTTACCAAGAAAAACCTACCAAAATTAATCCCATAATTTTTTATTTATATTTTAGTTTATAAAAATATTTTATGCAATAATTAGGCTTGAAAATTAANTTAATCCCATAATTTTTTATTTATATTTTAGTTTATAAAAATATTTTATGCAATAATTAGGCTTGAAAATTAGGGTTTAAAAGATAGAGATGCTCTCTCACCTTGAAAAAAAAATAGAGAACATCCTTATTAACATGAGGAATCAACCCCTAAAATTTCCATTCAGGGTGATTAATATTTATTTAATTGAAATAAAGACTCCAGAGAGTATTTAATTATTTAAAACATAGAGACACATCAAATAATTTTAATTTTTGTCCAACATTATTCTCCTCTGCTCATTGAGCAACAAAATATTTTTATTTTATTTCTATTTTTTTCTATGCAAATATATGAATTTTTGAGGTTCTCGAATTAAACAAATCAAAATAACACATGCAATGTTCACTTAAACACGTGGCCGCCGTGTCATCCTTATCCGCTCTGAAGCTCCATGTGGCGCTCTTTGGTTCAACGCTGTCTTCCGTGTTAGATCATCATCAGCTCATGCTTTATGTTTTATTCCTCCATTTGGTGCAATCCTAGTTGTCCATGTGATACATGCGCGATCGGGCTATCCTCCGTCATCGTCCCTAACGGCTGAAATCTGTGAACCATCCACACTAAAACCTTAAAATCTCTCTCAATAATCAACCAAATCACATCGTCTTTGTTCTTACATCTTCATTTAACTCAAGTTGAACACATCTATATGGATACATGCTCATGAAATTAAACTTTTCTTCACAAATAACCAAACTTAGCTGGTTTTGGGGGAAAATGGCGTATATCTGTATTCAATAGGTGTGGCATCAATTAGTTGCTTTTAAAGGCTTTTGTGGAGCCTGACAAACTTCCTGGAATTGTTGCTTTGATTTGGTGAAAGGTCTGGGGTAGAACTCCTACAACAGGTGGTGCAACCTTGGTCTTGAGCTAGGTAAGAGTGGCTGGGAGAGGGGGATTTCAGTGGAAAACTTTCTCTCTTGGTATTGGGAAGCTCAAGACAGTTCAATCAAAAGCTTTGTGGAATTTTCTGGAGTGACAAAAGAATGCCCTAGAATTGGGCTCATGCAGTGAGGAGGATGGCTGGAAGATGGTTGGATTGCGCTTAAGGAAGTTTTGAGAAGCTCTTATGAGAATTTAGCATAGTCTCTGCAAGAAATTGGATGATCTCTCACCTTGGCAATTAGAGGTGTTGGATTTATAANGAGATGCTCTCTCACCTTGAAAAAAAAATAGAGAACATCCTTATTAACATGAGGAATCAACCCCTAAAATTTAAATTCAGGGTGATTAATATTTATTTAATTGAAATTAAAACTCCAGAGAGTATTTAATTAATTAAAACTCAGAGACACATCAAATAATTTTAATTTTTGTCCAACAGTATTCTCCTCTGCTCATTGAGCAACAAAATATTTTTATTTTATTTCTATTTTTTTTCTATGCAAATATATGAATTTTTGAGGTTCTCGAATTAAACAAATCAAAATAACACATGCAATGTTCACTTAAACACGCGGCCGCCGTGTCATCCTTAGCCGCTCTGAAGCTCCACGTGGCGCTCTTTGGTTCGACGATGTCTTCCGTGTTAGAGCATCATCGGCTCATGCTTTATGTTTTATTCCTCCATTTGGTGCAATCCTAGCTGTCCATGTGATACATGCGCGATCGGGCTATACTCCGTCATCGTCCCTAACGACTGGAATCTGTGAACCATCCACACTAAAACCTTAAAATCTCTCTCAATAATCAACCAAATCACATGGTCTTTGTTCTTACATCTTCATCTACTCAAGTTGAAAACATCTATACGGATACATGCTCATGAAATTAAACTTTTCTTCACAAATAACCAAACTTAGCTGGTTTTGGGGGAAAATGGTGTATACCTGTATTCAATAGGTGTGGCATCAATTAGTTGTTTGCAGAGGCTTTTGTGGAGTCTGACAAACCTCCTGGAATTGTTGCTTTGATTTGGTGAAAGGTCTGGGGTAGAACTCCTACAACAGGTGGTGCAACCTTGGTCTTGAGCTAGGTAAGAGTGGCTGGGAGAGGGGGATTTCAGTGGAAAATTTGCTCTCTTGGTATTGGGAAGCTCAAGAAAGTTCAATCAAAAGCTTGGTGGAATTTTCTGGAGTGACAAAAGAATGCCCTGGAATTGGGCTCATGAAGTGAGGAGGATGGCTGGAAGATGGTTTGATTGCGCTTAAGGAAGTTTTGAGAAGCTCTTATGAGAATTTAGCGTAGTCTCCGCAAGAAATTAAATGATCTCTCACCTTGGCAATTAGAGGTGTTGGATTTATAGAGGGAGCCATGGCTACCACCAGGGCAAGCCAGGTGGGTAGAGAGGACACTTATGTGGAGGGATAAGCAACACAAGTGACCAATGGGGTTGAGCCATCTCAGAGAGTCCCAATTTTGGGTTTGATCCATTTGGTACCTCTTGAGCATGATGTTTTCTGGCAACTAGGCAAGCCAACAAGGGCTAAGCTACTGGATAGCTATGTCAGGGTAGCCATAAGGTTTAGTTGTTATGGTTTGGAGGTCTGGGAAAGCTGGTGGGAAGAATTCCTATTCTTTAGTCAAATTTAGGAAGAAATCCCCTAATTTAAGGGACCCTTGGTCCATGGCACCATTAGGGTGGGCTAGGTGGGTCTAAGGTGGTTCTTAGGATCCAGTTGGCGCAGTGATGACCAGTGTTAGGCTAAACCAAATGTTTCAAGGTGAGTTTAGGGGTTGGTTTTAAAAATTGGGGTTTAGCTTTAACTTGGGTTTGGCCTCAGCTAGATTTTTTATTTGGCTTAATTAATTGGTCAATTTGCTTCATAAAATCATAATGATGAATTGAAATGTCAATTGGGTGGAAATTTAAATGATTTGAGGTTCAATTTGGTGAGATTTTGGTTTTTGAGCTAAATTAGAGATTCTGGTAAGGCTTGGATTTAGGTTAGGTTTAAACTTGGGTCTAGTCCAATTGAAGGTTCAAATTGGTCTACGTGAATGTTGTGGAGAGCTTAGAATTCAAATTTGGAGAAATTGTATAGGTTAGACAGTCCAATTTGATGACATTTTGGTTTAGGGTCAATTTGGGGAATTTGGATTAAGCTTAAGATTTGGCCTTGAATTTGGGTTCAATTGAGTTTGAATTTGGTTTTAATCAAACTTAGAGAAGATTTACTTGTGTTTAAAAGTTAAATTGGGGAAATTTGTGATAAATTTGGTAGAAATTGGGGGTGAATTTGGGAAATTTGGGCTTTTAAGGGTAATTTATGGATTTTGGACAAAAAGGAGTCAATTTGGTCAAATTTGATTCAATGGAGTAGTTCAAATTGATTTTTGGGACATTTGGAGTGATTTTGGAGATTTTGGGAATTTTTGGATATTTTGGGGTATGAAGGGCATTTTGGTATTTTTGGGGACTTTAGGGTTGGAAATTTTGGAAAATTTAGGGTGTTTTGGGTAATTTTAATGGTTTCAAATGGTTTGAATTAATTTTTGGATAAAATTGATAGTTTTGGGTCAATTTGAGAAATTAGGGTTTCAACAGTATCTTAGTTATTTTGTGAAGTTTGGGGCTAAAAGGGTCAAAATTGGGAATTTGATAAAATTGAAATCAATTGAAGATGATAATCTTAAAATCACCCTTACGGTGACAAGAGACCAAGGGAAACCCCACTTTGGATCCTCCATATTTTGGTCTTAGCCAAACCCTAGCATAGGGATAATGGTTTAGAGGACCATCCACGTGAGTTTTCATTAAGAGAAAGGGGTCAACTAAGAATTTTTGGTTGAGGCTTAAGATTATAAATGTGAAAGGTTCATGTGTGTGTGTGTGTAGACCTGACCAAGACCACACCACCTAGGGTTAACCCTAAGGCCAGAGAATCCTATTGGAACTCCTCTTGAGCTCCACCATATTGGCTCCACCTACTAAGTTGTAGAAGTTAGAATCAATACGTGGAAGTTTAACATTATCAAAGAAGAGTTATAATTTCTATTGGTGAGGGTTTCATCCTTAGTCCTTAAGGAATAGTCAACAGAAAAGTACTATGGCTAAATCCCAGGCTCCTAAGAAAGAAACTAGACATCAACCAAAAGTGAGGTCAGCAAATGGACCCCCAATAGGTGGGGTTTACAAGACAAGCTCACCACACTTATTGGCATTGACCAAAGAGATCAACAAATCCAACGCAATTATCTGAGCCAACATGCTCGGAGCAGAATAGAGGGAATGTGGATAAGGCTTTCACTGGGGAGTATTGAAGGAATCCTTGATTGAATTTGAAGACTCCAGAACTCACATCGAGGATTGGTGGGTTTACCTTCAGAATATCAATTCCAAGACTAAATTTCAAATTCACCAGGTGATTTGTTCTTGTTAATCCAAGTGAGGGGCTTTGCAACAAATTTACAAAGACAGCCATCAGGGAAAATGATGGCCATGAGGAAGTTTTAATTCGATTTCAAAGTTTTAATTTGAAATTCAATTTTAATTTAAGGTTTTGATTTAGTGAAAAATTTAATTTCATAAGGTGGAAAGATGTGAAGAATTTGGATTGAGATGGAATGGACAGGACTCTCATCCAACTCAAAGGACTGGCCGAAGTAAAAGAAAGCTACGTGGGGAAGGAAAGTGCAAGGACTTATATCAAACCTAAGAGGTAATGAAAGTGCAGATAAATAAGAAAAGGATACNAGCTATGTCAGGGTAGCCATAAGGTTTAGTTGTTATGGTTTGGAGGTCTGGGAAAGCTGGTGGGAAGAATTCTTATTGTTTAGTCAAATTTAGGAAGGAATCCCCTAATTTAAGGGACCCTTGATCCATGGCACCATTAGGGTGGGCTAGGTGTGTCTAAGGTGGTTCTTAGGATCCAGTTGGCGCAGTGATGACCAGTGTTAAGCTAAACCAAATGTTTCAAGGTGAGTTTAGGGGTTGGTTTTAAAACATGGGGTTTAGCTTGAACTTTGGTTTGGCCTCAGATAGATTTTTTATTTGGCTTAATTAATTGGTCAATTTGCTTCATGAAATCATCATGATGAATTTNCCACCTAGGGTTAACCCTAAGGCCAGAGAATCCTATTGGAACTCCTCTTGAGCTCCACCATATTGGCTCCACTTACTAAGTTGTAGAAGTTAGAATCAATACGTGGAAGTTTAAGATTATCAAAGAAGAGTTATAATTTCTATTGGTGAGGGTTTCATCCTTAGTCCTTTAGGAATAGTCAACAGAAAAGTACTATGGCTAAATCCTAGGCTCCTAAGGAAGAAACTAGACCTCAACCAAAAGTGAGGTCAGCAAATGGACCCCCAATAGGTGGGGTTTACAAGACGAGCTCACCACGCTTATTGGCATTGACCAAAGAGATCAACAAATCCAGCACAATTATCTGAGCCAACATGCTCGGAGCAGAATAGAGGGAATGTGGATAAGGCTTTCGCTGGGGAGTATTGAAGGAATCCTTGATTGAATTCGAAGACTCCAGAACTCACATCGAGGATTGGTGGGTTTACCTTCAGAATATCAATTCCAAGGCTAAATTTTAAATTCACCAGGTGATTTGTTCTTATTAATCCAAGTGAGGGGCTTTGCAACGAATTTGCAACGACAGCCATCAGGGAAAATGATGGCCATGATGAAGTTTTAATTCAATTTCAAAATTTTAATTTAAAATTCAATTTTAATTTAATGTTTTGATTTAATGAAAAATTTAATTTCAGAAGGTGGAAATATGTGAAGAATTTGGATTGAGATGGAATGCACAGGACTCTCATCCAACTCAAAGGACTGGCCGAAGTAAAAGAAAGCTACGTGGGGAAGGAAAGCGCAAGGACTTATATCAAACCTAAGAGGTAATGAAAGTGCATAGAAATAAGAAAAGGATACCATACTCCATTTAAGTTAGTCTTATACCTATCTCAAAGATTTGTGTAGAGAACGGAAGGCCTTACTCCATTTATGGTCGCCTTATACCTATCTTAAAGATTTGTGTAGAGAATCAGATGCTTTACTCCATTGGCCTTAAATCAATATTGAAGAATGATAATAGGATGCTTTGCTCCATTTAATGTGGCATTATACCTATCTCAAAGATTTGTGTAGAGAATTAGATGCCTTACTACATTTAAGGTGCCTTAGACTGATCTTGAAGGATGAGAATATGATGCCTTGTTCCATTTAAGGTGGCCTTATACCTATCTAGACGATTTGTGTAGAGAATCAAATTCCTTATTCCATTCATGGTGGCCTTAGACTAATCTCAAAATATGAGAATGGGATGCCTTGCTCCATTTAAGGTGGTTTTATACCTATCTTAAAGATTTGTTTAGAGAATCAGATGCCTTACTCCATTCAAGGTGGCCTTAGACCGATCTCAAAAGATGAGAATAGGATGCCTTGCTCCTTATTAGGTGGCCTTATACCTATCTCAAAGATTTGTGTAGAGAATTGGTTGCCTTACTTAATTCATGGTGGCCTTAGACCGATCTTGATAGATGATAATAGGATGTCTTGCTCCATTTAAGGTGATCTTACACCTATCTCAGATTTGTGTAGAGAATTGGATGTCTTACTCCATTTAAGGTGGCTTTACACCATTCTTGAAGGATGACAATAGGATGCCTTGATCCATTTAAGGTGTTCTTAGACCTATCTCAAAGATTTTTCACATTAGGAAGGCAAGCACAGGGATCCACATCCAACTTAAGAGGTCACAAACTACAATGAAAAGGAAAACTCAAGGACTCACATCCAACCCAAGAGGTAGCAGAAGGTAATTAGAATTTAAGTATTGACCCCAACAACATCATGAAAATCATGTAGACAATGAAATTCATGCTACAAGAGTAAGTGTAGAACTCTGAAGTTCAAGACAAATCGATTTATCATTTTTATCATTTTTCATGTTGTTTCCATTATCAGTTTTTTATTATCAAGATATCTTTTCAAATCTGATTTTCATCTATTAATCTTTCAATTTTGAATTTTAATTTTTTTATTAGAATTTCTTTGTATCTTTCTTTGTTCATTATAATTGTGGACCAACGTATGGTCCTGCGGTTTTTATTAAATCGCACAAACAAGAAATTCGACAAACTTACTGAAATCATGAAAGAAACCTCATTAATTCTATCTCAGATATTTGGTACAATTGATCATGCTGAAATTATCAAAAGACAACATCTTGAGTACATCTGAAACATCATACATCATATCTGCTGCTCTGATGCTGCACAAAAGAGTGCAACTGTCTATTTGTGTGTCCTGTGGGGTAAGCCGGTGATTAAGCTAACCTTCTAAGCCACGCATCGGGACAAGATTTCCTTTTGTGTGCACTTAGAGGTGTAGTTATTCCATAGCTCATACGACCAAAGCTTTTCAGGTTTTAGATCTGATTGAAATCTATATGGCATCTTACTGTCATCCATTCTTCTTAGTGTAACGGAAACCCTCCATCGTGGCACTCTAGGAATGTAGTTATTTGCCAGGTCTGCTCATAATCAGCACTGAACCAATCTGTAGTGGAATAATAATTGAACCTCTGAACTTGCCAAGTCTAACAATATCAATCACTTTTCCAAATAGGATGTTGCTCTTGCTCATGAACGATACTGTACAAAAAGGTCTGACAAAGTCAGGGTGATTGATATGGGGAGGTATGTTGTCCCCTTCCTCATAGATTTTGATAATGCAACTGTTTGGGATGCAATTCGTTGACATTCTTCTCCATCTAACCATTCTCTTGATCATGCACTTCATTACGGAAGGCAGAGGATCCACCTCATCATACCTTAAGTTGCCTGGGGGGTTCCTTTGCCTGTCCTTAACAAAGTTGTAATAGCATCCACACTATATGGTGACTATGCCTTTCCCCTGCATCCACCTCTGTAGCTTAAAAAAAGTCTTATTCTTCAGTAATCCAGCTCAACCTCTTCTTTCATTCGTCACTTTCTGAGAATACCCTTGTGTGTAGTTCCAATCCTTCTAGGATATTACCAAATTTTACTTAAATTTCCTCATAATATTAAAATTCATGCTTTCGGACCCTACTTATCCATTTTAACTCCGCTGTACGAATCCTCTTTGAATGTCAGAGTCACTCCTCTATCTCATATTTTAGAGGATTCTATGATGGCAGTGGGTTTGCAAACTATGGAATGTATGTCTCAACCTCTGGGTGGTCTGCACTTCTAAACTTCATGCTAGCAGCTATATATTCTTCAAGTGTCCAATGCCTCTCCAAGCAGAGGATCTTACACTCCAGACATTCTGTAAAGTCTTTTGTTGATGGTATTCTTTTTTGGATTTCTGCATTGCACATGGGGCATCCCGCACAAACCAATTTGGGGATCCCTAAAGATGTATGCCCTATAAATGTCTCTGTCTTGTCCTCTGTAATCGACAAACTAGTGGAGGTCTCCTTTAAGTTCGGATCATAGACCTCGTCTTCATGAATAGAACTTAATCCAGCAGCAGCTTCCTTAGCACGTCACTTATCCAGGAAAGCAATGCTCTATGTTTATGCCGGTTAGCATTTCTGTGCTATGTCCTCCTTAAAGGTGCATCCAAAACCCTTTCTTCATTGGCACTGACCAAGTCTCTTGTCGGCATGGTGATCATTGACTGCAATTGGCTAGTTCCCTCGATCAGGTATTATATAGGTTCAACCTTCTTCCTCTTCAGTGACGAGTCTTTCGCTGGCACTGATTCTCAATAGTGGCTATAGCTCTTTTGTTTCTTGGTGGCTAACTAAACTCATCAGGGGGCTTTCGTAGTCTACATTGACTTGATTGTAGTCTAAGTTAAAATTCACAATGCTACCTAGGGCTTCCTTCTCCTTATGAAGTGCAAGATTTAAGTCATCTTTGAATGCAAAAATCAACTTTTGGCCTCAAATTCTCCTACATAAAATGATGTTTGATTGCATGGATACAGCAAGAAATTGTCACCACTGCCAAGTGCATGGGGTGGTCTTACACCAGCCTCCGAATGTGCTACACCCAATTGTTCCCTCGTGGCCATTTGAGTGTTCGGGCATAGAAATAATAGGTCTAATATACCCTCCATCTTCAAAAGGACACAGATTTATACTTGCCGCTAGAGATTACTCCCTCAAATGGGCAGAGGCAGTACCGTTACGTGAGGTTACGGCGCAGCACGTCCTTTAATTTTTCAAAAGCCAAATTATCTACCATTTTGAAGTACCGCAAAGAATAATTTCTGACAATATGACAACTTTCAATGCACAAAGATCAACAATTTCGTCGAAAGACATGGCACAGATTGGAGATACTCTACGATTTACTATCCCATAGCAAATGGTCTAGCTGAAACCTTTAACAAAACATTGGTACAGATTTTGAAGAAAAACACTAGATGAAAAAAAAAGAGATTGACACAACAAACTATTAGAAGCCTTATGGGCCTACCGGACGACTTTCAGGACTCCCACTCAGTGTACACCCTATATGCTTGTGTACGGGTCCGAGGCCGTGCTACCACTAGAAATCTAGACACCGTCTCTCAGAGTCGCCATTGCCAATCAACTCACCACAGAAGAAGGTGCAAAACTCAGACTTAAAGAACTGGAGAGTCTCAAGGAAAAATTACTAGAAGCACAACAACATTTGGAGCTTTTCCAAGCAAAGATACTACAAGCCCATGACAAATTGGTCCGCCCAAGGACATTCAAAGTTGGTGACCTCGTACTTGTGCTAAAAAGATCTATTCTTGCACGCCGCAAAATAGGTGAAAATTTTGAGCCAACTTAGGAGGGACTGTTTGTCATTGAAAAGGTCTACACAAAAGGAGCCTACCAGTTAGTGGACCTCGAAGGTGAAAGATCCATGTTACTAATAAATGGACAATATCTGAAAACCTATTATGCAACCTGATGTCGCTTACATTCGCTTGCTTTGAAACTTTGAAAATTTGATTGTTTTGGTGTTATTTATGTGGCCAAATGTCTATGACCGGGTCCAATTTTTTTTAATTAACCTCAATGTAATGAAAATTTTGAAAAAAATTTTAAAACTTCATATTTTCTCCTTTCCACTATTGAGTATAATGTTCCACAAATAAATTCATATATAAACAAACAATTCATTTCACTAATATAAGCTAAAATTCACTTCAATAAATACTTCGTTTTGTTCTTGCTCATGTCAAGTTTCGGCCCACTAACGTTTTTCTTGTCTTCTGCAAAAAAATGTTGGGACAGAGGCTGATCTTTGCTTTCAAGGATGGCTGGAGCCTCGCACTAAATGAGGAGATGGCGCCGCAGGGTGGTACCATAAACTTCAACATGCATTTTGATCAAGTTGACATGGACTATGAAGGTCTTCTCATGGATGTAGTCAGCTGCAAAGAGAAAGAGGGATTGCCTTCACTGCTAAGGGTGACTGCTAAAGATAATGCATCACACAAAGGCAAAACCGTGATAATAGACAAAGATTTGATGGAAGGGCCCAACCATCTTCCCTCCATGGTACCTACACCAGATGGAGGCCTTGTAGCTGCCAATAACGAACGACTGCCAAGTACTTTGCTTTGCAGGATGCAACGCAAGAACGCCAGCAACAAGAAGCAGAGGGCTTTACTATGACAAGAACACAGACGTCAGAGAGTGATGAACAACTTACTCACCCCTATTCTTGAGGGGTATATTTATTATTCAGACTTGAAAGAAATTTTCTACTAGCCTACCCACCATGGATGAAGAACTAGGGTTCGTGACAGAGTCAAATACACTTTTAGTTTCAGATGTTTTATGCAAGGGTTGCCCGATGTGCAACGCTGAAATNCAGGATGAATTATTAAGTAATGTAATAAAGTTTAAATGAACCCAAGGCCTTTTACCAGACATTAAGAANGTGGTACCATAAACTTCAACATGCATTTTGATCAAGTTGACATGGACTACGAAGGTCTTCTCATGGATGTAGTCAGCTGCAAAGAGAAAGAGGGATTGCCTTCACTGCTAAGGGTGACTGCCAAAGATAATGCATCACACAAAGGCAAAACCGTGATAATAGAGCAAGATTCGATGGAAGGGCCCAACCATCTTCCTTCCATGGTACCTACACCAGCTGGAGGCCTAGTAGCTGCCAATAAAGAACAACTGCCAAGTACTTCGCTTTGCAGGATGCAACGCAAGAACGCCAGTAACAAGAAGCAGAGGGCTTTCGTATGACAAGAACACAGACGTCAGAGAGAGATGAACAACTTACTCACCCCTATTCTTGAGGGGTATATTTATGATCCAGACTTGAAAGAAATTTTCTACTAGCCTACCCACCATGGATGAAGAACTAGGGTTCGTGACAGAGTCAAATACACTTTTAGTTTCAGATGTTTTATGCAAGGGTTGCCCGATGTGCAACGCTGAAATACTGGCAGGGACATCAGCTACAGGGGCATTTGTAGAATGCCCGGACTGCAATGTGCTACAATTACAACAATTCAGTACATTGGAAGAGTATACCTCCAACACCGATGGGTCTCAAACTTTAGATTTTATGATGAATGAGCCATACGTCCCACTGTGGATAGATCAGTATGTACCATAGAGCTCAGGGTCGTATATCCCACTAGACGCCAAGTCTCATTTTCCAGATCAACCAGTGCTAGTTTGGGTTCCTGCCAATGTTCAGAGGGAGGAACGCCCGCGACAACTAACGACCCCTAGTACGATGGAGTACTACAAAGAAAGCAAAGCAAATAAAAGAGAAATTGAATTTTAGAAAGAAATCTAGGGAAAATTCATCAACATGCTGAAGGGATTAGAACTCTGTACCAGAGTCTTCTCAGAGACTGATAAACAAAGTATTCTTGACTGCATTTTTGACCTAAGGGACAGAGGTCGAGCAGGTTTACTTATGGAAAGGACCTATTCCAAATCAAGGAAATGGATGTGAGGAAAAGGGAGGATTACTATCCAGTGTAGCTGCTGCTACAACTTCACAAATGACAGAAAGGGGAATCCGCATGGGATCCTCAGACACAAACAAGTGGATCCACTACCGTCAATGATAAAGTGGATGATCAAAAGAATGGTCAAATGGAGTATTCTGCCTGATAGCTACATTCCAAATAGTTGTATTTTCAACATATATGACAAGGGAGACTGCATACCTCCTCACATTGATCATCATGATTTTGTAAGACCCTTCTGCACGATCTTATTCCTAAGCAAGAGTACCATTTTATTTAGGAAAGAAATTGACATCGTCGGCCCTAGTCTGTTTAGAGGCTCTGTGGAGATTCCCCTACCAATTGGCTCAGTGCTGGTTCTTAAAGGCAACGGTGCAAATGCCGCCAAACATTGCATTCTAGGGGTACGACACCGTAGGGTGTCCGTGACCTTCCATAGGATAGACGACAGCAAAATACCATATGGATTTCAGCCAGACCCAGAACTTGAAGAGCTACTTCCGTACGAGCTATGAGAGGGTTGTACCTCTAAGTACATAGCTTAGAAGGTTTGCTCGATCAAGAGCTCGTTGTACCTGATACNAATTTAAAAAAATAATCACTAAAATCCATTAAGAAATTAGGGAGATATTAAGGTTTTAGTGTGGACGGTCACAGGATCATTCCTTTGGGGACGATGAACGG
>JXCR01128516.1:227045-244646 GCA_002079205.1 Phalaenopsis hybrid cultivar | reverse complement strand
GATGAATTGAGAAGTGTTCTATAAGTTTTGCTCTTTGGAATGTTTTATTATTTTCTTTTGCCGGCGATTTGTCTGTATCTTGGTTAGGAATAAGTGCTGGAACACGCACGTTGTTCGTATATCACCTNATTTGATGAATTGAGAAGTGTTCTATAAGTTTTGCTCTTTGGAATGTTTTATTATTTTCTTTTGCCAGCGATTTGTCTGTATCTTGGTTAGGAATAAGTGGTGGAACACGCACGTTGTTCGTATATCACCGTCCGACCTACTGTTTTCAGCCAGGAAGCCATCCAGCTCGCTGTTACCTGCTGTTTCCAGCAGGAAATCACTATCCTCCTGCCTTCGTCTCCTGGGGCAGATGCCAATCGATGCCAAATTGCTGCCAAAAGCCACCTTAACCCCATAATCCATTCCAAACTCCATTGAACTTGCATATTACTTTTCCCTTACCGTACCACAATCACCTCCCCTTTAAACCTGCTTCCCGAATACCATCTAGGAGCCCTAGAGCGGTATCAGTGCATATCGAAGAGAAATTTTGCAATTGAAAAATTTTAACTTCCACCAAACTGTTGGGTCAATTATGGAGTAGCATCAAAGTAATTAATCTCNCACAATCACCTCCCCTTTAAACCTGCTTCCCGAATACCATCTAGGAGCCCTAGAGCGGTATCAGTGCATATCAAAGAGAAATTTTGCAATTAAAAAATTTTATCTTCCACCAAACTGTTGGGTCAATTATGGAGTAGCATCAAAGTAATTAATCTTTTTTGTTGCTCAGAGTACTATAATATTTTTGGATTTGTGTATCATCTTGTTGGAGAATATTTCTAAGTATTGTGAACGTGACATTTCTTACTATTGTGAAGTATGTGGAATTAAGAAAATTCCACATCTTCCTAGCTGGATCTTTAAATGTGATAGTGAAGGCAATAGATATCTCAAAATTATTATGTAATCAGGTAATGTCAATGTAATCAGATGCCTGTCATTTTGGAAAATTTAATGTCGTTAGTGCTCTTTGGCAATTGCATCAAGATAAGAGTATCTTGTGAGAACCAACGAGAAAATGAAATGCCATCTGCTATCGGAAGGTATTTGTTGCTATTAAATTTGATGGTGGAGGATTTCATCTTAGTGAGAGAAGAGACAATAGTCATGACATCTTGAGGAGATTTTTGCAGAGAATCAAAGAGAAATTGAAATCATTTAGATGGCACGTTCATTTCTAATAACTCATGTTGCAAACAAGCTACAATTTTGGGTGTAGTCTTTGATACTATTCGGCATATCTAGAATAACGCTTAATGAGTTTCATTTGCCTTAGTAGTTATTATTAAGAACTCATAAGATTGAAAAGGGAAGATGCCTAATATATCTTACTTTCATGTATTTGGGCGTAAGTATTTTGTTTTGAAAAATGGGAAAAAAGGTTTAAACTAAATTTGATACCCGATCAGATGAAGGTGTTTTTCTAGGATATCCTATCATGGTAAGGCATATAGAGTATTTAACAAGAGATCATTGATTATAGAAGAATTCATCCATGTGACATTTGACGAGCCAATGCAAAGTTTACCTAAGATGAGAGATTTAAATGATAAGGAGATTGATAGATTGGAAAATTTGAATTTGGATCAGCCCAATGTGGGGGAAAATGCTTCCAGCCATCCTAAGGAGTTGATTTTAGGAGATCCTTCTCGAGGTGGTAGGCTTTGGAATATTATAAGGTACTTTTTGTTATGTTTTATTTATTTTTTTATTTTTTTTGTTTACACAAACCACTACTTATTTAGGAGTTATTTTTACAAGTTTTTTCTATGGTAATTAGACGGTTGTAAGACTTTCAAGTATCATAAAATTTTTCTTTTGAAGCGGTAAAAGGTTACTATTTAAAATTACGCTCTTTTTAAACATTCACATGATATTGGTTTGGATGTGCCAACAAAAATGAGAAAAAATACGTTGTTTTCTATGCCTCCTTTTTTGTGGCACTTAATTTGTGTTCTTATATGATGAAGCATTGTGAAAGAAATTAAACTATTGTGGCTGTTTCATTGTTATTTGTTATGTTTTTCCTTTTGTGGCGTCCATGAAGGTGATTTAAAAGTTTTATTCTTGCTCTGACAGAAATGTTGGTTCTATGAATAATGTTGCTTTTTCGGTTTTGGGGTGGGTTGGGGTTGGGTGTAGATGTTGGATGTTTCTACTGGAATTATACTATTGCTGTGAATCTTGATGCATGCTTGTCAAACCAAATCTGGGTTCATATATTCTCATGTTGCTCATCATGAATACGTTTCTGTATCATCCTCCTTAAAAATAAAATTTCTATCAAGCATCAACCTATAAGGGATTGTCACTTTTAGCTGAATATTGCTGCATTTATTCACCTTAACATGTTTTGCTAATGAATTGATCCACTTAACATTATTATATTCGTTAATGAAAATATCATGAAATTTAATTATTTATATTTTATTTTGTAGTTGGTTCAAGCGACTATCCTGTTTGAAGACATGATCAAGGCTGACTACTTAAAAAATGGATGGTGGTACTGGTCTTCCCTCACTGCAGCAGCAAGGACAGCCACAATGTCATCTCTTGCTTTTCGTTTATATGCTTTGGACGACTCTATTATCTATATCAAGGATCTCCCAGAAAGTTTGGATTCAGATGGCCAACGGCTAATAAGCAGGATTGGAAGGAAGAGGAAAGATTTGGAAGTAGGATCCTAATCTTGCCCGTCAATACACTGGGAACACTTTGAATTTTATTGAGACTTGTGCGGTGGCAGCTTGTTAAAATCTTGGAAGGGTTTCTACCCTGCTTCAGTAACATCGGCAAACTTATGAATACAGAAGAGGACACTAGAACAAATCGGCTGCTACAGCCTTCATGTACATAGTGTGACTGACCACTGACGAGACAGGGTGGCTGGCTCTGGGCCGGTAGACTTGTTGGGTTATACATGTATTTTTGGCTAGAATGAGTTACTGGTTTGGCTGTTTGGCAATTTTCTTAGGGCATTTGAAGATTTCATATGACTCTTAAGGGCAAAATTTTAATTGGTGGATGCGAGTCACCCTTGGTTCAAAAGATTTATACAACATACAGAATTAAAATCCATGTAAAAGAAGCTTAAGTTTGAGCTAATTTAATCAAATGAAGGGTTCTTTCAATTTTGATTTCTACATCCTTTCTTCACTGTTATTTTCTTCCCTATTTTACTGAGTTCCTCTATTTTTTTTTTCACTTCATGAACGTCTACTCCAAAATAATACGATATTTTGTGCTTCTGCTGTCCATCTGCTTTCCATTATTGCAGTTTATTTTCTTTCAATATCCATGGAGCTGTGGCAGCGAGTATGGCGAGGACTTCTTAAAAGACTTGTTTCTGTTTCTTCCCAGGACAAATGATAATGAAGCTTGTGTGCAGTTGGCAAACTTCTCTAATTGAGGACTTCTTTCTAAAGGTAGCAGCCCTCATGCTAGTATTTTGATCCTTCAAAAATTATTCACAACTCTTAATTTTATTTTTTTTCATAATTCTCTTCACATTTTTTTATGAGCAGATAATTGTTTTGCAGCCATTTTTGAAGTGTTGCTTCAACATAATGAAAGCAACATAATATTATGCTTTACTTTTGTATTTTTTGGTGAGCGTGTATGTCCTGCGCATGTATATTCTTTTAAAAACCCGCTCTGTATTTTTTTTGCAGAGCTGCTCGGTTAGAGCAGGGCTTATCAGATGGTTGGTCGGTCAATGAAAGTATATCCTTGATCTGTTATTGGCCTGTTGCAGTTCCTGGGTTTTCTAAGAGTGTAGTTCTCAATTTGATTATTGAATAGCGTGAAGACGTGTGATTGTAACTTTTTTGTGGACTGTCCATAGATTCATTGCTTGTATTTCCCACCTCTTTGCTATCATTAGGATCATTTATTTTGGTCGTAAACGATCATTCATCTCTTAGTTATTGCGATGAATATTCAAAAGTGCTTTGACTATTTTTTTTCTTTTTTAATGGTACTTATCCTGTTAGTATTTGCATTTTTTGGATTCTATAGAAAGTCAATGAAATTAGTTCAACTTGTGGACTTGTACAAATACATAAATATAGATGCTTTTAAGCCCAATTCTTTATTTTATTTTTTTAATTTGCTTCTGACAAGCGATCATAAGCAAAGCTGTGGTATGCCTGGGTTTCAGTAATTTAAATGGCTCTTTCTGAAAGCTTATTTTTCAGATGATATCCTAAAACTGGAAGTTGACGTTTATGAAATTTTGACTAGAGGTCAGTACTTCGAAAATTTCTTCTCAGCTCTATTTTATAGGATGAATTCAATCCTACATTTATTGATGACAGGTTGATGCACAATATCCGGAGAGAAGTAGTACAAAACAGCTTAAATCTATTATTATTATTTTTTAAATGGTACTTATCCTGTTACTATTTGCATTTTTTGATGCTATAGAAAGTAGATGAAATTAGTTCAACTCATGCACTTGTACTAATGCATAAATATCGATGCACTCATATTGTTTAAGCCCTTTTCTTTATTTTTCTTATTACCATTTGACGAGCAATCACAAGCAGAACTGTAGTATGCTTGGGTTTCAGTAATTTAAATGGCTCTTTTTGAAAGCTTATTTATTAGATGATGAGCCAAAAACTGGAAATTGAAGTTTATGAATTTGTCTCGATGTCAGCTCGGAGCTCTATTTTATAGGATGAATTCAACAATGCATGTTATTGAAGGCGGTTTGATGCACTATATACAGAGGTCAGTACGGCAAAGCATCTTAAATTTATGGAATTTAAGCTTTTGACTAATTTTATGGAGCAAAATAAAAAATCCGTGGAGTGCAACATGGCCAAAAATCTGGCGCTGATTGTAGTATGAAAGATGCATAATAGTTATATGACAAGTAGGTGATAAAAGCTGTCCAGATAAGATTTGATTGCCGTAATCATTCATGATTTAGGCAATGAGGTCACAGGATTTCTAGCATTGAAGCTTATGGATTATTATCCTTTTCAAGTCTATTAATAATTTGTTATTTTCCTGTTTGGTTATATTTTAATTTTTTGAAAATTAGTACAAGAATTGTGGATTTAGCATGTTCCCTCATCCTGGCATTTTTTTATTTTAATGTCCCGTGTCACTTTTAGATTGTATTAGCTGTTTTTTTTTTTTTAAATAAAATAGTAATAAGTGATATTCTACTACCTGATATAAAAAATTCACAATTAAAGAAGTTTATATATGATTCAAAAGACTATTTTTGGAATGACACATATTTATATAAACAATGTAAAGATCTAATTGAAAGTTGTCATGATTCTGAATTTGGAGAACATTTCAGAACAAATAGAACTGCATATAAAATTTTACAAGCTGAATTTTATTGGTCTACTATTTTTAATGATATTAATGAATATGTTAAAACATGCGATAGATATCAACGCGTAGGAAATATATCTAGAAGAAATGAAATGTCTCTAAATTACACATTGGAAGTTGAAATTTTTTATGCGTGCGGATTATATTTTATGGGATCATTTATGTCTTCATTTGAAAATTTATGTATATTACTTGTTGTTGATTATATGTCCAAATGGATTGAAGTTATTACTGTACCTAGATGTGATGTTCGGAGTGTTTCTAAATTTTTAATTAAGAATATTTTTACAAAATATAAAATATCGAGAATAATTATTATTGATGGAGGATCTCATTTCAGGAATAAGAGAATCGAAAAATTAATTAAAAAATATGATATTATGCATAGATTTTTTACTGTTTATCATCCTCAGACTAGTGGTCTAGTAGAGATATCGAATCGTGAAATTAAACGCATTTTAGAAAAGGTTGTAAATCCTTATAAATTAAATTGGTCCCTAAACTTGACACAGCATTATGAGCATATAGAACTGCTTATAAAACTCCTATAGGAATGTTTTCATACAAACTGATATTTGGAAAAACATGTCACTTACCTGTAAAATTAGAGCATAAAGCATTTTGGATTATTAAGGAATTTAATTTTAATTTAAAAGATGCAGGTGAGAAAAGATTATTGCAACTCAATGAACTTGAGGAGATTAGAAATGAAGCATATGATAATGCAAAATCTATACAGAGAAAATGAAAATATGGCATGATCGGAAGATTATTAAGAATNGCGGATGTTTGTTAAGTCAGCAGAATCAATATTCGAGGTAAGGTTCATCTTTAAATATAGCTATTGTTTTTTTTTTTGTTTATCTTGCAGCTTCCTATTTCTGCAGTATCTTTATGAACTTGTTAATTCAAACATTTGAATCTCATGGTTTTTCCGGACATGCAGGCATTTTGCTAAAAATCCAGATGGATGTGGATGTGTCACATCGAAAATAGTTACAATAGTTACGAAACTCTATTCCTTAAACTAATAATTTCTAGAACATGTTCCTGGTTTTGTTGAAATATTAACTTCAGATCTCGTTTATCACACTATTTTAACGAAAATTTATTAAGCTGGCAGATATTATGAGCAGTGTTGTTCTTATATTTATAATTTATTGATATAGGACGTGCAACATTAATTATTGTTAAGAGAACTTCTAGAATGTTTATGGCGACAGACTTCTTTACTCGATGCATGAGTACAAGAAGTGGGAGAAACATGCTACATATTTAATGACTATAGACTTGGTTTGCAAGAATATCTGTCTGTATGTATTTCCAACTTTGATTGTGTCAAAAAAGGATGGATTTTTATTCTAATATGCTAGACTTTGGAAAGACATACNACTAATAATTTCTAGAACATGTTCCTGGTTTTGTTGAAATATTAACTTCAGATCTCGTTTATCACACTATTTCAATGAAAATTTATTAAGCTGGCAGATATTATGAGCAGTGTTGTTCTTATATTTATATATTTATAATTTATTGATATAGGACGTGCAACATTAATTATTGTTAAGAGAACTTTTAGAATGTTTATGGCGACAGACTTCTTTACTCGATGCACGAGTACAAGAAGTGGGAGAAACATGCTACATATTTAATGACTATAGACTTGGTTTGCAAGAATATCTGTCTGTATGTATTTCCAACTTTGATTGTGTCAAAAAAGGATGGATTTTTATTCTAATATGCTAGACTTTGGAAAGACGTATGTGTTTTGGAGTTTTCTGAATGAGACGTGAGCATAGATTTTGCAGTGAGACTGCCTCAGACATGACAAGGTGATGATTTTCATATGATGATGATAGATCAATTCCAGAATCTTCCGACGAAGAAGGAAAAACTCCTACTTATGAGGAATGATGCGGCCATAATCTTGTGACTCGTTGGATTCGCAGTTGCAGAAATTCTGCAATCCTGTCGTTGAAGCCTATTTTATTTTATTTTTATTTTCTTTCTTTTATTTTTAGAAAGATTCCTTTGCTTCTATTTTTATCCTCTCCTATTTCTCTAGTTTTTAATTAGGTATTTGCTATGAGGGGATTTGTATATATGTTGTAGTAGGTTGTTAGGGATTATAGTTTTTCTGATTTGATGAATTGAGAAGTGTTCTATAAGTTTTGCTCTTTGGAATGTTTTATTATTTTCTTTTGCCAGCGATTTGTCTGTATCTTGGTTAGGAATAAGTGGTGGAACACGCACGTTGTTCGTATATCACCGTCCGACCTACTGTTTTCAGCCAGGAAGCCATCCAGCTCGCTGTTACCTGCTGTTTCCAGCAGGAAATCACTATCCTCCTGCCTTCGTCTCCTGGGGCAGATGCCAATCGATGCCAAATTGCTGCCAAAAGCCACCTTAACCCCATAATCCATTCCAAACTCCATTGAACTTGCATATTACTTTTCCCTTACCGTACCACAATCACCTCCCCTTTAAACCTGCTTCCCGAATACCATCTAGGAGCCCTAGAGCGGTATCAGTGCATATCAAAGAGAAATTTTGCAATTAAAAAATTTTATCTTCCACCAAACTGTTGGGTCAATTATGGAGTAGCATCAAAGTAATTAATCTTTTTTGTTGCTCAGAGTACTATAATATTTTTGGATTTGTGTATCATCTTGTTGGAGAATATTTCTAAGTATTGTGAACGTGACATTTCTTACTATTGTGAAGTATGTGGAATTAAGAAAATTCCACATCTTCCTAGCTGGATCTTTAAATGTGATAGTGAAGGCAATAGATATCTCAAAATTATTATGTAATCAGGTAATGTCAATGTAATCAGATGCCTGTCATTTTGGAAAATTTAATGTCGTTAGTGCTCTTTGGCAATTGCATCAAGATAAGAGTATCTTGTGAGAACCAACGAGAAAATGAAATGCCATCTGCTGTAGGAAGGTATTTGTTGCTATTAAATTTGATGGTGGAGGATTTCATCTTAGTGAGAGAAGAGACAATAGTCATGACATCTTGAGGAGATTTTTGCAGAGAATCAAAGAGAAATTGAAATCATTTAGATGGCACGTTCATTTCTAATAACTCATGTTGCAAACAAGCTACAATTTTGGGTGTAGTCTTTGATACTATTCGGCATATCTAGAATAACGCTTAATGAGTTTCATTTGCCTTAGTAGTTATTATTAAGAACTCATAAGATTGAAAAGGGAAGATGCCTAATATATCTTACTTTCATGTATTTGGGCGTAAGTATTTTGTTTTGAAAAATGGGAAAAAAGGTTTAAACTAAATTTGATACCCGATCAGATGAAGGTGTTTTTCTAGGATATCCTATCATGGTAAGGCATATAGAGTATTTAACAAGAGATCATTGATTATAGAAGAATTCATCCATGTGACATTTGACGAGCCAATGCAAAGTTTACCTAAGATGAGAGATTTAAATGATAAGGAGATTGATAGATTGGAAAATTTGAATTTGGATCAGCCCAATGTGGGGGAAAATGCTTCCAGCCATCCTAAGGAGTTGATTTTAGGAGATCCTTCTCGAGGTGGTAGGCTTTGGAATATTATAAGGTACTTTTTGTTATGTTTTATTTATTTTTTTATTTTTTTTGTTTACACAAACCACTACTTATTTAGGAGTTATTTTTACAAGTTTTTTCTATGGTAATTAGACGGTTGTAAGACTACTTTCAAGTATCATAAAATTTTTCTTTTGAAGCGGTAAAAGGTTACTATTTAAAATTNTACACAAACCACTACTTATTTAGGAGTTATTTTTACAAGTTTTTTCTATGGTAATTAGACGGTTGTAAGACTTTCAAGTATCATAAAATTTTTCTTTTGAAGCGGTAAAAGGTTACTATTTAAAATTACGCTCTTTTTAAACATTCACATGATATTGGTTTGGATGTGCCAACAAAAATGAGAAAAAATACGTTGTTTTCTATGCCTCCTTTTTTGTGGCACTTAATTTGTGTTCTTATATGATGAAGCATTGTGAAAGAAATTAAACTATTGTGGCTGTTTCATTGTTATTTGTTATGTTTTTCCTTTTGTGGCGTCCATGAAGGTGATTTAAAAGTTTTATTCTTGCTCTGACAGAAATGTTGGTTCTATGAATAATGTTGCTTTTTCGGTTTTGGGGTGGGTTGGGGTTGGGTGTAGATGTTGGATGTTTCTACTGGAATTATACTATTGCTGTGAATCTTGATGCATGCTTGTCAAACCAAATCTGGGTTCATATATTCTCATGTTGCTCATCATGAATACGTTTCTGTATCATCCTCCTTAAAAATAAAATTTCTATCAAGCATCAACCTATAAGGGATTGTCACTTTTAGCTGAATATTGCTGCATTTATTCACCTTAACATGTTTTGCTAATGAATTGATCCACTTTAACATTATTATATTCGTTAATGAAAATATCATGAAATTTAATTATTTATATTTTATTTTGTAGTTGGTTCAAGCGACTATCCTGTTTGAAGACATGATCAAGGCTGACTACTTAAAAAATGGATGGTGGTACTGGTCTTCCCTCACTGCAGCAGCAAGGACAGCCACAATGTCATCTCTTGCTTTTCGTTTATATGCTTTGGACGACTCTATTATCTATATCAAGGATCTCCCAGAAAGTTTGGATTCAGATGGCCAACGGCTAATAAGCAGGATTGGAAGGAAGAGGAAAGATTTGGAAGTAGGATCCTAATCTTGCCCGTCAATACACTGGGAACACTTTGAATTTTATTGAGACTTGTGCGGTGGCAGCTTGNTTGTCACTTTTAGCTGAATATTGCTGCATTTATTCACCTTAACATGTTTTGCTAATGAATTGATCCACTTAACATTATTATATTCGTTAATGAAAATATCATGAAATTTAATTATTTCTATTTTATTCTGTAGTTGGTTCAAGCGACTATCCTGTTTGAAGACATGATCAAGGCTGACTACTTAAAAAATGGATGGTGGTACTGGTCTTCCCTCACTGCAGCAGCAAGGACAGCCACAATGTCATCTCTTGCTTTTCGTTTATATGCTTTGGACGACTCTATTATCTATATCAAGGATCTCCCAGAAAGTTTGGATTCAGATGGCCAACGGCTAATAAGCAGGATTGGAAGGAAGAGGAAAGATTTGGAAGTAGGATCCTAATCTTGCCCGTCAATACACTGGGAACACTTTGAATTTTATTGAGACTTGTGCGGTGGCAGCTTGTTAAAATCTTGGAAGGGTTTCTACCCTGCTTCAGTAACATCGGCAAACTTATGAATACAGAAGAGGACACTAGAACAAATCGGCTGCTACAGCCTTCATGTACATAGTGTGACTGACCACTGACGAGACAGGGTGGCTGGCTCTGGGCCGGTAGACTTGTTGGGTTATACATGTATTTTTGGCTAGAATGAGTTACTGGTTTGGCTGTTTGGCAATTTTCTTAGGGCATTTGAAGATTTCATATGACTCTTAAGGGCAAAATTTTAATTGGTGGATGCGAGTCACCCTTGGTTCAAAAGATTTATACAACATACAGAATTAAAATCCATGTAAAAGAAGCTTAAGTTTGAGCTAATTTAATCAAATGAAGGGTTCTTTCAATTTTGATTTCTACATCCTTTCTTCACTGTTATTTTCTTCCCTATTTTACTGAGTTCCTCTATTTTTTTTTTCACTTCATGAACGTCTACTCCAAAATAATACGATATTTTGTGCTTCTGCTGTCCATCTGCTTTCCATTATTGCAGTTTATTTTCTTTCAATATCCATGGAGCTGTGGCAGCGAGTATGGCGAGGACTTCTTAAAAGACTTGTTTCTGTTTCTTCCCAGGACAAATGATAATGAAGCTTGTGTGCAGTTGGCAAACTTCTCTAATTGAGGACTTCTTTCTAAAGGTAGCAGCCCTCATGCTAGTATTTTGATCCTTCAAAAATTATTCACAACTCTTAATTTTATTTTTTTTCATAATTCTCTTCACATTTTTTTATGAGCAGATAATTGTTTTGCGGCCATTTTTGAAGTGTTGCTTCAACATAATGAAAGCAACATAATATTATGCTTTACTTTTGTATTTTTTGGTGAGCGTGTATGTCCTGCGCATGTATATTCTTTTAAAAACCCGCTCTGTATTTTTTTTGCAGAGCTGCTCGGTTAGAGCAGGGCTTATCAGATGGTTGGTCGGTCAATGAAAGTATATCCTTGATCTGTTATTGGCCTGTTGCAGTTCCTGGGTTTTCTAAGAGTGTAGTTCTCAATTTGATTATTGAATAGCGTGAAGACGTGTGATTGTAACTTTTTTGTGGACTGTCCATAGATTCATTGCTTGTATTTCCCACCTCTTTGCTATCATTAGGATCATTTATTTTGGTCGTAAACGATCATTCATCTCTTAGTTATTGCGATGAATATTCAAAAGTGCTTTGACTATTTTTTTTCTTTTTTAATGGTACTTATCCTGTTAGTATTTGCATTTTTTGGATTCTATAGAAAGTCAATGAAATTAGTTCAACTTGTGGACTTGTACAAATACATAAATATAGATGCTTTTAAGCCCAATTCTNCATTTTTTGGATTCTATAGAAAGTCAATGAAATTAGTTCAACTTGTGGACTTGTACAAATACATAAATATAGTTATTTTATTTTTTTAATTTGCTTCTGACAAGCGATCATAAGCAAAGCTGTGGTATGCCTGGGTTTCAGTAATTTAAATGGCTCTTTCTGAAAGCCTATTTTTCAGATGATGATCCTAAAACTGGAAGTTGACGTTTATGAAATTTTGACTAGAGGTCAGTACTTCGAAAATTTCTTCTCAGCTCTATTTTATAGGATGAATTCAATCCTACATTTATTGATGACAGGTTGATGCACAATATCCGGAGAGAAGTAGTACAAAACAGCTTAAATCTATAATTATTATTTTTTTAATGGTACTTATCCTGTTACTATTTGCATTTTTTGATGCTATAGAAAGTAGATGAAATTAGTTCAACTCATGCACTTGTACTAATGCATAAATATCGATGCACTCATATTGTTTAAGCCCTTTTCTTTATTTTTCTTATTACCATTTGACGAGCAATCACAAGCAGAACTGTAGTATGCTTGGGTTTCAGTAATTTAAATGGCTCTTTTTGAAAGCTTATTTATTAGATGATGAGCCAAAAACTGGAAATTGAAGTTTATGAANTTGATGCTATAGAAAGTAGATGAAATTAGTTCAACTCATGCACTTGTACTAATGCATAAATATCGATGCACTTATATTGTTTAAGCCCTTTTCTTTATTTTTCTTATTAGCATTTAACGAGCAATCACAAGCAGAACTGTAGTATGCTTGGGTTTCAGTAATTTAAATGGCTCTTTTTGAAAGCTTATTTGTTAGATGATGAGCCAAAAACTGGAAATTGAAGTTTATGAAATTTTGTCTCGATGTCAGCTCGGAGCTCTATTTTATAGGATGAATTCAACAATGCATGTTATTGAAGGCGGTTTGATGCACTATATACAGAGGTCAGTACGGCAAAGCATCTTAAATTTATGGAATTTAAGCTTTTGACTAATTTTATGGAGCAAAATAAAAAATCCGTGGAGTGCAACATGGCCAAAAATCTGGCGCTGATTGTAGTATGAAAGATGCATAATAGTTATATGACAAGTAGGTGATAAAAGCTGTCCAGATAAGATTTGATTGCCGTAATCATTCATGATTTAGGCAATGAGGTCACAGGATTTCTAGCATTGAAGCTTATGGATTATTATCCTTTTCAAGTCTATTAATAATTTGTTATTTTCCTGTTTGGTTATATTTTAATTTTTTGAAAATTAGTACAAGAATTGTGGATTTAGCATGTTCCCTCATCCTGGAATTTTTTTATTGTAATGTCCCGTGGCACTTTTAGATTGTATTAGCTGTTTTTTTTAAAAAAAATAAAATAGTAATAAGTGATATTCTACTACCTGATATAAAAAATTCACAATTAAAGAAGTTTATATATGATTCAAAAGACTATTTTTGGAATGACACATATTTATATAAACAATGTAAAGATCTAATTGAAAGTTGTCATGATTCTGAATTTGGAGAACATTTCAGAACAAATAGAACTGCATATAAAATTTTACAAGCTGAATTTTATTGGTCTACTATTTTTAATGATGTTAATGAATATGTTAAAACATGCGATAGATATCAACGCGTAGGAAATATATCTAGAAGAAATGAAATGTCTTTAAATTACACATTGGAAGTTGAAATTTTTTATGCATGCGGATTATATTTTATGGGATCATTTATGTCTTCATTTGGAAACTTATGTATATTACTTGTTGTTGATTATATGTCCAAATGGATTGAAGTTATTACTGTACCTAGATGTGATGTTCGGAGTGTTTTTAAATTTTTAATTAAGAATATTTTTACAAAATATGAAATATCGAGAATAATTATTACTGATGGAGGATCTCATTTCAGGAATAAGATAATCGAAAAATTAATTAAAAAATATGATATTATGCATAGATTTTCTACTGTTTATCATTCTCAGACTAGTGGTCTAGTAGAGATATCGAATCGTGAAATTAAATGCATTTTAGAAAAGGTTGTAAATCCTTATAAATTAAATTGGTCTCTAAACTTGACACAGCATTATGAGCATATAGAACTGCTTATAAAACTCCTTTAGGAATGTTTTCATACAAACTGATATTTGGAAAAAACATGTCACTTACCTGTAAAATTAGAGCATAAAGCATTTTGGACCATTAAGGAATTTAATTTTAATTTAAAAGATGCAGGTGAGAAAAGATTATTGCAACTCAATGAACTTGAGGAGATTAGAAATGAAGCATATGATAATGCAAAATCTATACAGAGAAAATGAAAATATGACATGATCCGAATATTATTAAGAATAAATTTAAACCTGGATAAGAAGTTCTATTATATAATTCAAGATTGAGATTGTTTCCAGGAAAATTGAAATACAGATGGTTAGGGCCATTTAAGGTAATTAAAGTCTATCATTATGGAACTGTTGTGATTAAATATCCTAACACTGGAAAGATATTTAAAGTTAATGGGCATCATTTAAAACATTATTATGAGGGGTACATACCTCAATTTAAAGAAATTTTAATGTTAAGTCAACATGAAAATTTTGAAGTATTTTGGTGAGATCAAGTTACTAATATTAGAGAAAATTTTGAAGTATTACAAAAACATTTAAAGGTGCAATTTTGGTCGTTGGCGCCGACAAAGCCTGTAGACAGACCATAACGTTGATAGCGCCATCGGAGCCGATAGTAGTTTAACGGTTTAGGACAAATTTTGGCGGACTTTGGCGGGATTTCGCTCCGTAATAACCACCAGGAAAGATTTTTAAAGTCCTAAAAACTGTCTTGGACGACCAGAAACTTCCTATTTTTGAATTTCATGGCCTCTAATTCCATAAATACTTCCAGGTATAGAGTTTTTAGTAGAAGAAAGTTTATCAGTTTTGACGCGCAAAAATTATACGACAAAATCATTACAAAGAAGAGGCTTATCAGNGATTTTTAAAGTCCTAAAAACTGTCTTGGACGACCAGAAACTTCCTATTTTTGAATTTCATGGCCTCTAATTTCATAAATACTTCCAGGTATAGAGTTTTTAGTATAATAAAGTTTATCAGTTTTGACGCGCAAAAATTATACAACAAAATCATTACAAAGAAGAGGCTTATCAGGGAGAGAGGCTTTGTCAATCACGGATTGATTAATCCAAGTTCTCCGATTGATAAAATCATTGTACAAAGACGATAGGAACTTTTGTGCTACACTACCGCTGCAGTTGTTGTACCAGTAGTGAAAGAATTTTATACTAACTTACATTGAATTACCCAAGGATTTGTCTTCGTACGAGGTAAGGCTGCACCATTTAGTCCTGTGCGAATCAATGAGTTGTATATGATAGGAAGTGTTCCAATCTGTCATTATACAAATTGTATCCCTACCAGAGATTTGATGCAAGATGTCTATAAATTTCTAACGGATGAAAGTGATATTTGGGAAATGTGAGATGAGGGATATGTTAGTTTCTTTGCTTCATTGCTTAATCCAATATCGAAGCAGTGACATTTCTTCATTTCTGCAAAATTACTCCCTACCATGAAGATTATTAGAGTCACCAAAGAAAATGCTATTTTGAATTATTGCATTCAAATGGAAAAATCCATTAATATAGGATCTATCATATTTAAACCTGTTATGGGTATTATTATGAATGGGTNCATTGCTTAATCCAATATCGAAGCAGTGACATTTCTTCATTTCTACAAAATTACTCCCTACCATGAAGATTATTAGAGTCACCAAAGAAAATGCTATTTTGAAAGTTGGGAATATCATATTTAAACTTGTTATGGGTATTATTATGAATGGGCCAATTTATGGACTTGGGCATCCTTTCACAATTTTCCTACTTTGCAGTCAATCTCAAGTTTCATATGAAAGTTGGGAAAAAGTTTTATTATCTTGGGAGCCCATGATTCCTATTGATGCTAATTATATTGGGAATGAGAATGAAGCATTAAATGCTATCTTAGATCATTCATCACATGCTTCAACTCCATTAATGCCACCAACACTTGGGAGTTCACTTGATGTGGAAACAAAATTAAAGAAAATTGAAAGAGAACTTCAGAGTATTACGAATGCAATATGAGATCTTAAGTACCTTTTCGATCAACTAGATTGGAGGATGAAAGAAAATTTTGATCATACTGGAACATTTGAAGCAGGATTAGTGTGGATGTTTAAATAAAAATGATGGATCGAAGAAAATTTGACTGATCAATTCCCGTACCGACCCTTCTATAATCTTACGTTCATTACCAGTCTATGGGAGATATTAGAGGAGGAGAAAGCACTGAAGATGAGGCAGAATAATTGAAGAATTTGGACTCTCTCTACTACTTTAAAATACTTATGTACTTAATGTTATTGTGTGGATTTGATTTAGTTTTCTTTACTTTAGAATTTGTGTATGATTTTGTGTCAGTGTTTAGTTTTGTGGCTTGATTTCGACGCTAATTTATAATTTAGTTTGCTCAATATGTTTGAAGTGTGATTAGAAAAATGTGTTTGTAAAGGTTTATTTTTATATATATAAGTTAGTTTGGTGTTGTTTGTGATAATGTTTATTTGTGAGTTATTGTTAGATAAAAATTGTGTTTAAAAAATACTAAAAAGACTTTGGAGAAAATTGAAAGGAAATTAAAAATTGAAAAAATCGTAAAACGGAATTTTTAGGCTTGGTGTGTCGAAAGCACTAACTCTTTAAAATTCACAATTTTCACCGTAAACCGCCATTTTTACCATTGAATCATCTTCAACCTCCAGTTTTTGCACCTAGGGCTAGCATTTGCTTGGGTTTGAGGCGATTTTAAGGCAAAGGAACTTTAGATTTCATCTTCTCTAGGTAAGAGTTACAGGTTGAATTAAAAAATTCTGACTTTCACCAAGGATTTATCTCACATTGTCGAGATCATAAAATTTTAGAATTTTTTGAGAGATTTTGAGAAAATCCTTTAGTGAAGAACTCTTACTTAGTAGATTTAAGTTTAAAGTGTTTTACATTATGATTTTCATAATTTTTGGAATTTATTCAGATTTTTATTGAATTTTCTTAGATTACCCATGACATCAAGAATGAGCAAAGGAAAAAAGAAAAGTAGACTATGATGAAAAAAAAATTGTTAGCTTCAGGGCTAGTGCTCGATTCAATAGTCTACTTGAGCATAAAAAAGTAATTTTGGATCGTAGTTTTAAAAATCTGGGAGGAGAAGTCGAGCGATTAATCAATGCTCGGCAGTGAGAAAATTTATGTTATTTTACTGTTGATGTTATTATTGGTGTAGTGATGGAATTCTATGCCAACTTTATGGAGGCTTCTGATGATGTTGTTTTTGTTCGTGGGAGAAAGGTGGAGTTGTCTTCAAGAAAAATTAATGAGTTTTATCAGTCGGAAGATGTTTACAGTTGTCAATATAAATCATTTTCTACTACGAATGAGGCCTTAGATGAGGTTATTTTTTTTCTTACTGATGGAAGAAGGACCTGGAAAGTCAAAAATGGTGTTAAGTTAAACTTTCCTCTTTCTATGATTAATGTGGTATCTAAGGCCTGGCTTTATTTTATTTCT
>JXCR01128516.1:207633-218634 GCA_002079205.1 Phalaenopsis hybrid cultivar | reverse complement strand
ATGATGTACAAACCTTAGTATTTTATTTGTATTAAAACTTGTGAAATCGAATTCAAAATCATTCAAAGCCTAATTTTTAAAAACTTATAGTCAAACTCATTGTTTTAAAGAAATAAATTTAATAGGGGAATTTACACATATAGTGTTTTAAACTTTTCATATTACATGTCTCACACCAATGGTGGGAAAATATTGCTCGCCAACACCGTAGTGTTTTCCAGGAGACATTATATCTAGATAATAGGGCACCATATTCCGTAGAATAATATGTTCTATAGAAGGAAGAGAATATTACCTTAGATACGGACCTAATCACCCAGATGATGAAAACCTTCTTTTGGTCTACAAAACCAGCTTTTTTTTTTACCTTACAAGTGTAAGATCGGGCTTATTTTAATTTTGGGGTCTTACTTTCTACAAGGGCAAGCTTTCATGGTTAATTACATTTTTAAGATCAAGAAACCTAAAGAAACTCCCGATTAATATACTGAGTAGAATTATGAAAGGATTAGAAGGATTTGAGCTCTATGGTAAGAAAACCTGATTATACAGTAAAGTAGGTCACATATCCGGGAGATGTTTTGAAAGGATTTGAAATGCACTTTTAACTGATGGGAAAGGGTTTACAAGGTGAATTATTGATATTTAAAATGATAGACATGAATTAATCAGAACCCCTACACTATACAGTAAGTTAGGAAAGGTTTTTTGATGGAAAGTCAAACTTAATCTCTATAAAGAAGCCAAACAGGTGGACTAACCTATAAACTCAGAATGATTTATCTGGTCAAGTTGCCAATGGTTTTCCGTCGTCTCAAGAAAATCGATATTCATCAACTATAACCAACCTCATAGCCAAGAATCCCTTTTAAATGTTGTAGCTCAAGGGATTCAAAGTCTCGGGGAGGTTTGAAACTAGCCTCATAACCAGGAATCCAATTTAAACGTAGAACTGTAGCTAACCTCATACCTTAAGTTTCAAGGGGTTAGGTTTAGGTTTTTTGCATGTACTAATCCTTAATTCTAGCTGTGTACCTATGATGCACCCGCCAGATCGCCACTGCCTCAATCAGTCTGGTGCGGGATGCCACTGTCTTTCTTGTTGTCATTGTGTTGTTCTCATGGAGTCGCAAGTTTATCTCCCACAGTATCATCCCTTTCTCTGATAGCCTTCTCTCTCTAGTCTTATGGATGATCTGAATAGAGAGGAGATCAGAGGGTTAAGATTTGTAATGTTGAGGACAAACAAAAGAAACAAGTGGGGAAGCTTCCGTGAAGTGGACTTCACATAAATAGCTCTAAAGTGCATTAATTTAATATACTCCAGAGGCATACCTGTGAAGAAAATCTAACAAAAGAAAACCCACGACTAGAGATTCAAGTTGTTATACATGTTCTGTGGTTCAATTTCCCTATAAGGGCAAGCCCCTACCGTTAATTACATCTTAAGTAATTTGTTTAAGAAAACACCTGATTAAGGTTGTAACTCGTCCTCATAAAATTTTAAATGTATTTGTCAAGGTAAGGAATTTCAAAGTCCTGTCCTAAGGGTAGTGGATTCTTAATGATTCCGAACTATCCTAAAGTTTTGTTTTTTCATTAATGGTTTAGTTGAAATTCATCATTTGCTCTAAGTTTGAATGTCCATCTCTGCAAAACAGAGTTAGCACATCCTAATAACATATAAAGTAAATCTAGAGTGACATCCAACTTTTGTTATCAGTAGCCCTGCAAAATAGAGTTAGCATAAAATATGTTTTGGTTTGCTTGGTTGGTTGTTGTTTTATTTTGGACAACCCGGTTGAGATGCCCCCATGCCTTTCTTTCATCCAGGGCTTCTCGGGTTCTATGATCAACCTAGTCCAAGAGATGGTTAAACCTGTTCGGATTAGAAGAAACATGTTAGCAATCATGGGTTGCATCGTCCAGGAGATCTTCGTATACTCGAGTGTTAGGGGTTCATAGAAAGGCTCCTAGGGGGTTTTGGGTTAATTTGGATGACCTGAGGCATGTCTTACCTATGATTTTTGATTTGGATTCATTTTAATTGATTTATGTACAAGATCATAACTGACTAATTAGTTGGTAGTATTAATTTAAGAATTAGTTCTTTGTTTTTGTCTTTTTTTGTTACATTTATAAGTCGATTGGAAATTGGAATTAATGATATTACTTAATGAATATTTTCTGGCAAAGATGGTTTAAAATATTTAGATTGTGAATTAATTGACTTAATTAAGTCCTGTAAAGCTACTCGTCCATAATGAATTAGTGTTTGCGAGTAGAGTACATAAAATGGGATTCTTCTTCAATTTTTTCAATGTTAATTATGCCTCTCTGGACTAAGTAGATCTAGAAAACTGACAACCCAAGGATGAAGGAAAGGCATGGACACTTTGATCGGATTGTCCTAAATAAAAAAAAGTAACTACCAACTCATCAAACTAAATACGCTTATGCTAACTTTCTTTTGTATGGATGATGTACAAAATGTTGTCTTAGAATTACTTCACATGTTATTGCAATGTGCTAACTCTGTTTTTTAGGAATGACTTATAAAATGCCACCTTATATTTACTTTACATGTTATTAAGATGTGTGATACGCCTCAAAATGTACTTTTATTTTATGCAATATTTTATGATTATAATGCACTTTAAAGGTATGTTTTCTTATTTTTTTTGTTGTAGGGTACATCAAATTGAAGAATTTTGAGTGATTGGAGTAAAAGGAACAAAAATGGAGCAAACCAGAGCAAATCGGGTCAAATCGGGGCACGCCAGAGCCATGGGGACCGAAACCAGGCACTTAAGTCCCTGTGCCCGGCACTTGAGTGCCCAAATATGGTGCTTAGGCACTACCAAATAGAGAGGGGGGCGCTTAAGTGCCCAAAAACGACGCTTAGGCGCTAAAGACGGTTTTCAACATATCTTCTAGAATATACATCGAATTTGGACAATTTTTGAAGCGGTGCTTTGTGCACCTCAGAGAATTTGTTAGAAATGATAAAATGGAATTTCTAGAAGCATTTGAGGTGGTTAGAAGGAGTTTTGAAGTGGCACTTAAGGCACCTTTTGGAAGATTCATTGAATCTAAACAGTTTTGAAGAGACAGTTAAGCATCTCTTGGGAAATTATAATTAAGGCTTAGAAATGTTTTTAAAATTACTCTTGGACTCTTGAGTCAATTATAAAAGGAGAAGAAGACTTGAAGAAGAAGAATAAGGCTTGGGCGTGAGCCCCAAGTGGGGTGATAAGGTGAGAAAGAAAGAGAGAGTGTGAGAATTTCTTCTTTTCTTTTCACTTTGTTCTTGGAGAGGATTGTAAGGAGATTGCTTTTACTATACAAGGAGAGTTTGATTTCAATAAAAGATAAGTATTTTCATTGTGTTTTGATTTGAATCTAGTACTTTGTTTGTATGTTTTCAAAGTCTTGTTCAATGAAAAGTTCTTGTTTCTCCATGTGTAGTGAGTAGATTTCTTTACTCTTCCCTCTTGTAATGAATTAGTATACATGTATAGGATATAGAATTGAGTAGAGTGAGAATATGTTGTGATGATTTTACTTTATTAATCATTTACATGTAAATTTGATCAACTTTCATGTTAAAATCTGTTGTGAGAATATATAAGATCTGGGATGGTATTGTCTCAATCAACTATGGTAGAATCACATGAGATTGTATGGATGAGAATGTAGTCCATATAGTTGAATGCAAATAAATAGGAAAATAATTTTTAATGGGTCTAGAAGTAGTGGTCTTTAGACTGATAGGCTAAATCCCCCTAATTTAGTCTATTATTTTAGGTTTTGATGCGAGATGTTAGCCTCCAGGTGGAGGGATAAGAGGGAATTCTAGAGTGAGAGCTAGTATCTTCCCTGCCTAGCTCGTCTTCAAAACTATTCAAACTTTAGATTAATCAATATTCTTTATAGCATCTCTAGTAAGGGTAAATAATATAATTGCTTCTATTTGTCATAATCTCTCTCACTACTTGTTTTATTTTTACACATGTCACTAATTTCATTGTATAAGGAAGAGTACTTTTAATATATTAAACCTGACTTTTTGATTTTCATTAAGTATTTTAGTTTAGAAGTAGAAGTAGTATTGTAGTGATAATTATACGATATAATTAAAATCAAACCTTTTATCGACCTTCCAAGCTAGGTCGTGTTATTCTAGACTAGAACTTCTCTTGAAAGCCACCGCGATTAACCTCGATCTCTGTAGGATCGATATTTGGGGCTTAATCAGAAAGCTCTATATTACTTGATAATGATACGTATACATTTATAGAATCCCTACAAATATATTTAAAATCTTACTTTGCTTGGGATCAAGTTTGGGATCAAGTTTTTGGTGTAATTATCGGGGATTAAAATCTTCAAGTAGTGGTGTCAACTTCATAAATCCTTACAAATAAAAAATATCAGAATCAAGTTTATGGTGTCGTTGCTGGGGATCACAACGATTGATCTTGACTTTTAGGAGAATTTTAGTTGAAGTAATTAGGCTTAGACTTGAAAAATTATATTGTAGTAAAAACTGTTTTTGTGTGAAAGGTGTTTTTTGTATGAAAAAGTGTTGTGAAAAATCTATTTAAGTAAAAAACATGATGTTTGTGAAAATATTTTGTTGTGTTGAATATATTTTTTATTTTATTTGTTTAATTATTAATTTATTGTTTGTTGTGTTGTGTATGCGAAACAAAGGATCTGCAAGACTTGTGCATTATAATCTCGAGTTAAAAAAATAGAAAAAAATTAATAGACAGAAAATATTTGAAAAACTAGAAATGAAAATGGAAAACATTCAAAATAATAACTTAGAAAATCATCATAAATCTTTGAGTGATTATGTAAATCCTACGATAGATGAAATTAATTTAAATATACAAACCTCTGTTATGGAAGCTAACTCGCTTGAAATTAATCGAACATTATCCAGATGGTGGAGAACAATCTGTTAGGGGGAACTCCTTTGGAGGATCCTTATTTACACTTATCAAGTTTTCTAGAACTTTGTGTTATATTTCATTATAACGACATGTCAGACGATGTCGTTAGATTGAGGCTTTTTCATTTCTCACTTAGGGATAAGGCTAAATTGTGGTTATACTTATTAGCACCTGGCTCTATTAAAAATTGAGAGGAGTTAACTCAAAAATTCCTAGTTAAGTATTTTCCACTTTCAAGGACAACTAAACTTAGAAATGATATTATCTCATTCAGTTAGTATAAAGGGGAATCAATGTACGAAGCCTGGAAAAGATTTAAGGAACTCCTAAGAAAGTGTCCACACCATGCTCTGCCCGATTGGTTAATCATTCAAACTTTTTACAATGGGTTAGTAGGATCCCTTAGGTTACAATTGACGCTGCCACTGGTGGATCACTAATATCAAAATCATTTGATGAAGCATATGCGTAAATTGAAAAAATGGCTACAAATGAATTTTAATGGTCCTTTGCAAGGGTAAATCTTAAAAATGTAACCAGTGTTCATGATACAGATGTCATTGCAATTCTTGCATCTCAGGTTGTTGCAATATCAAGGATGTTGGACCAATTTGGAATGAACCAGCCTCAATTTACTCCAGTAAGTGAGGAAAGTTCATTAGGTCATATGATTGATTCTAACTTGTCATATAAGACTTTAAATACCATAAACAACCCGTATTCTAACTTTTACAACTCAGGTTGGAAGAACCATCCTAATTTTAACTGGTATGATATTACTGAGGGTGGAAACCAACAATGGGAAAGTAATCATGCAAATCCTAATGGAAGTTGGAATAATCAAGGAAATACAAACTATATACCTTCATATCCACCAAACTCTTACAATGATCAACAATTTGAGGATAAGAAGATCTCTATTAAAGAAGTGGTATTGCAATAGGGAAACCAGTTGCAAGGTCAAAATGTTGCGATTGCGAACATAGAAAATCAACTGGGACAAATTACTAATTCACTTAGAAATAAACCCCAAGGAACACTTCCTAGCAACAGTGAGATCAACCCTAAAGAGAACAATGATGAACAAGTAGAAGCTGTGTAATTAAGAAATGGAAGAGAGATAGAGGATGTGGTTAGAAAAGAGAAAGAAGTTGCAAGAGAAGCCAATAAAACTAAAAGACCTATAAAACATGTTTCTAAGGATCTGAAAAAATTTAATATTTCCAACTAAAATCAATTTAGAAAGACCACCACCTCCATTTTTGTTGGCATCAATTTTTGATGTTATGTGTGTCCGGGATGTCGATATTACTTAAGGAGGGCGTCCATGTCACTAAATCTTCGTGTGCGGGCTAAAAATGCGCAAATTATCATTTTGGAATTGATTACTAAAAAAAAGTGGTCCGAAAACCCCGAATGACGAAACAGACCACGCGAGTGAGTCCGGAATGTCGATTCCAGTTAAAAAGGGCGTTCGTTGCACCACAATTTCGCGGGCGAGGTAAAAATGCACAAATTATTGTTTTGACCCAAATTGCTGAAAAAGTGGTCAGAACGACATCGAACGACAAAACGGACCACACCAGTGCGTCCAGAACGTCAATTTTACATAGGGGAGAAGTTCATTTCGCTATGATAACGTGTTCGACGAAAAAGTGCGGGNCGAATGCAATATGAGATCTTAAGTACCTTTTCGATCAACTAGATTGGAGGATGAAAGAAAATTTTGATCATATTGGAACATTTGAAGCATGATTAGTGTGGATGTTTAAATAAAAATGATGGATCGAAGAAAATTTGACTGATCAATTCCCGTACCGACCCTTCTATAATCTTACGTTCATTACCAGTCTATGGGAGATATTAGAGGAGGAGAAAGCACTGATGATGAGGCAGAATAATTGAAGAATTTGGACTCTCTCTACTACTTTAAAATACTTATGTACTTAATGTTATTGTGTGGATTTGATTTAGTTTTCTTTACTTTAGAATTTGTGTATGATTTTGTGTCAGTGTTTAGTTTTGTGGCTTGATTTCGACGCTAATTTATAATTTAGTTTGCTCAATATGTTTGAAGTGTGATTAGAAAAATGTGTTTGTAAAGGTTTATTTTTATATATATAAGTTAGTTTGGTGTTGTTTGTGATAATGTTTATTTGTGAGTTATTGTTAGATAAAAATTGTGTTTAAAAAATACTAAAAAGACTTTGGAGAAAATTGAAAGGAAATTAAAAATTGAAAAAATCGTAAAACGGAATTTTTAGGCTTGGTGTGTCGAAAGCACTAACTCTTTAAAATTCACAATTTTCACCGTAAACCGCCATTTTTACCATTGAATCATCTTCAACCTCCAGTTTTTGCACCTAGGGCTAGCATTTGCTTGGGTTTGAGGCGATTTTAAGGCAAAGGAACTTTAGATTTCATCTTCTCTAGGTAAGAGTTACAGGTTGAATTAAAAAATTCTGACTTTCACCAAGGATTTATCTCACATTGTCGACATCATAAAATTTTAGAATTTTTTGAGAGATTTTGAGAAAATCCTTTAGTGAAGAACTCTTACTTAGTAGATTTAAGTTTAAAGTGTTTTACATTGATTTTCATAATTTTTGGAATTTATTCAGATTTTTATTGAATTTTCTTAGATTACCCATAACATCAAGAATGAGCAAAGGAAAAAAGAAAAGTAGACTATGATGAAANTGAGAGATTTTGAGAAAATCCTTTAGTGAAGAACTCTTACTTAGTAGATTTAAGTTTAAAGTGTTTTACATTATGATTTTCATAATTTTTGGAATTTATTCAGATTTTTATTGAATTTTCTTAGATTACCCATGACATCAAGAATGAGCAAAGGAAAAAAGAAAAGTAGACTATGATGAAAAAAAAATTGTTAGCTTCAGGGCTAGTGCTCGATTCAATAGTCTACTTGAGCATAAAAAAGTAATTTTGGATCGTAGTTTTAAAAATCTGGGAGGAGAAGTCGAGCGATTAATCAATGCTCGGCAGTGAGAAAATTTATGTTATTTTACTGTTGATGTTATTATTGGTGTAGTGATGGAATTCTATGCCAACTTTATGGAGGCTTCTGATGATGTTGTTTTTGTTCGTGGGAGAAAGGTGGAGTTGTCTTCAAGAAAAATTAATGAGTTTTATCAGTCGGAAGATGTTTACAGTTGTCAATATAAATCATTTTCTACTACGAATGAGGCCTTAGATGAGGTTATTTTTTTTCTTACTGATGGAAGAAGGACCTGGAAAGTCAAAAATGGTGTTAAGTTAAACTTTCCTCTTTCTATGATTAATGTGGTATCTAAGGCCTGGCTTTATTTTATTTCTGAAAGAATGATTCCGACAAATCATCATAGTGAGGTGACCAAGGATAGAGTTATCCTGATTTTTTGTATTCAANTTGTCTTCAAGAAAAATTAATGAGTTTTATCAGTCGGAAGATGTTTACAGTTGTCAATATAAATCATTTTCTGCTACGAATGAGGCCTTAGATGAGGTTATTTTTTTTCTTACTGATGGAAGAGGGACCTGGAAAGTCAAAAATGGTGTTAAGTTAAACTTTCCTCTTTCTATGATTAATGTGGTATCTAAGGCCTGGCTTTATTTTATTTCTGAAAGAATGATTCCGACAAATCATTATAGTGAGGTGACCAAGGATATAGCTATCCTGAATTTTTGTATTCAGCAGGTGATGAAGATAAATGTAGGCTCTGTTATTTATATGAACACTAGATCTATTGCTTTGGGAGAGACCACTGTTGGTTTGGCACCCCTGCACTTATTTTCACACTCTGTGAACATGCAGGAGTTTATTTTAGACCTAAGGAAGAGAGGATTGAGCCTCTATAACCTGGGCCTGCCAATATAAAGACATATGAATGTCATGTTGATTGGAGATCTGGAAGTAAGACCAGAGATATTCTTTCTACTTCAAGGACCCCTACTTCTAGTGACCCTACTATTCGAGAACTTTTAGACCAGATGATGATCCAGCAGGGAGATATCTTAAGAATGGATCATAGATTACAAAACATGGATGCCAGAAATGCTCACACTAATGATTTGATACAACAAAAGTTTGAATATGATGCTGCCTATGATGATGCATTGGTGAGATACATGAAGGGTGATCATTCAGTTCAGTTTCCTACTCACCCTGTTTTTACTCCATATCAGCGGCATAATTTGAATGTGGAAGAAGAAGAAGATGATGATGATGATTGGTGATCTTTCTTTTAGTGTATGTTTGATAGTACTTTGTTGNTTCAAGGACCCCTACTTCTAGTGACCCTACTATTCGAGAACTTTTAGACCAGATGATGATCCAGCAGGGAGACATCTTAAGAATGGATCATAGATTACAAAACATGGATGCCAGAAATGCTCACACTGATGATTTGATACAACAAAAGTTTGAATATGATGCTGCTTATGATGATGCATTGGTGAGATACATGAAGGGTGATCATTCAGTTCAGTTTCCTACTCACCCTGTTTTTACTCCATATCAGCGGCATAATTTGAATGTGGAAGAAGAAGAAGATGATGATGATGATTGGTGATCTTTCTTTTAGTGTATGTTTGATAGTACTTTGTTATTGTGTTGTTTATTTTTGTTATATTGTTGAGACTGTTTGTTAGATTGTGAGATTTTGTTTTGTTGTTATGTTGAGTTGTGAACTATAGTTTGTAAAACTGTTTTCATTTCTGGAATTCAGTTTAACTTTGTTGTCAGTTTTTGTAGTTTTGTTAAATGTATTGTAATTAACTCTTTCTCAGCAAATTTTATATGTATTATGTGCAATTTAATGTTTTCNTCTGGAATTCAGTTTAACTTTGTTGTCAGTTTTTGTAGTTTTGTTAAATGTATTGTAATTAACTCTTTCTCACCAAATTTTATATGTATTATGTGCAATTTAATGTTTTTAGTCTTGTAGCTTTTTATATTAGCACATGCAGTATTTTAGAATTAAGTTTCAAAATCATAATCTTCAACAAGTATGTCTTTTCTTTATGTATTTAATGTTTTCTTTCACCCTTTTTTTTAAGTTTTTCATGCTAATTTTTTTAAAAATTTAACTTTGGGGGGGGGGGAAGAAAAATTCTTTTTTAAAGAAAGAAACTTAATTTTATTTGTCCTCACTTAGTTATATTTTCAAAAAACAATTTTAAATTTAAAATGATATTTGGTTGTTGGCATCAATTTTTGATGTCACGAATGTAGGGTGTCCACCTACATGACTCATGATAGTTTATGGCATGTCCGTAGCCATCCGGTAGTTCAGACATCTACCCGAGACCTTTTCGACGCGTGTTGAGGGGTACGTAGCCAGGTTCATTCTGCTAGGCTATGGCTTTCGCTTAGGTGAAGGTCGGTCGGCATTTGACACGTCAAACGACTCCGATCGGGGCGAAAAAATATTATGTGACGCGTCGCGCACAATTTTGGCTCGAATTGGCCCGATAGCCGAAAAATTGGCCCAAACGACCCCGTATGATGAAATGGACCACGCCAGTGCGTCCGGAACGTCGATTTTAGCCAAGAAGGACGTACACTGTCGCGATGACGTGTTCGGTGAAAATGCACGGGGAGATGTAAATTGAATAATAATAATAATTNGTCCGTAGCCATCCGGTAGTTCAGACATCTACCCGAGACCTTTTCGACGCGTGTTGAGGGGTACGTAGCCAGATTCATTCTGCTAGGCTATGACTTTCGCTTAGGTGAAGGCCGGTCGGCATTTGACACGTCAAACGACTCCGATCGGGGCGAAAAAATATTATGTGGCGCGTCGCGCACAATTTTGGCTCGAATTGGCCCGATAGCCAAAAAATTGGCCCAAACGACCCCGTATGATGAAACGGACCACGCCAGTGCGTCCGGAACGTCGATTTTAGCCAAGAAGGTTGTACACTGTCGTGATGACGTGTTCGGTGAAAATGCACGGGAAGATATAAATTGAATAATAATAATTATTATATTATACTAACAATATTATTATATTATATATAATATTATTATTATTATATA
>JXCR01128516.1:137207-203599 GCA_002079205.1 Phalaenopsis hybrid cultivar | reverse complement strand
CTGCTTATATTAATAGGGCCTCCACAATACTTAAGGACCGCTCTAGATAACTGTATCATATTTGCATGTCCCGAGGGAGAGTCCCCGTGCTTCTTTAACCTGACTGACCCATCATACCTCTTTATAGGTGGTTGTCTAGTGCGCCTAGGGTGTTAAAAAGCTCCCTGACCTAGACAATGTGTAAGTCCTTTTGTTTGGAGCGTCTCCAGCTTTGTAGCTGAACCTCCTTTTTCTTTTCCTTCCTGAGGCATCCTTGCCACTTTGGCAAGTATAAGTCCCACCTCTTGAAGCTCCAGCTTTTAGTCATAGGATAGAGTTTCGTTCCTTTGACCTTAGGGCTACCGAGGTTCCCGTGGACGACGCAATTCACGGATTGCTGACTGGGGATTTCAGGACGTGTTGAGTCGACTACCTTCACGACCAGGTAGATNACAATACTTAAGGACCGCTCTAGATAACTGTATCATATTTGCATGTCCCGAGGGAGAGTCCCCGTGCTTCTTCAACCTGACTGACCCATCATACCTCTTTATAGGTGGTTGTCTAGTGCGTCTAGGGTGTTAGAAGGCTCCCTGACCTAGACAAGGTGTAAGTCCTTTTGTTTGGAGCGTCTCCAGCTTTGTAGCTGAACCTCCTTTTTCTTATCCTTCCTGAGGCATCCTTGCCACTTTGGCATGTATAAGTCCCACCTCTTGAAGCTCCAGCTTTTAGTCATAGGATAGAGTTTCGTTCCTTTGACCTTAGGGCTATCGAGGTTCCCGTGGACGACGCAATTCACGGATTGCTGACTGGGGATTTCAGGACGTGTTGAGTCGATTACCTTCACGACCAAGTAGACTTAGGGTCCTAGTAGCCTGTGGTGAGACGGGTCCTGGTACCCGACCCAGTTACCTCTACCTTTTAGGATCACTCTACCTTTCTTTTTGTTGAGCCCCTTTGAGCCCTATCGCTCCTCGACTTCGTTGATATCATTTTGACGGCCCGATGCCGATGAGCTGCCGCCCATTTAAGATACGACGATTTGTCCTCTGCCCTTATGGCCTGGGCGTGCTTTGACCTGTTTGGATATCCCCGTCAAGATGATTTAGGTTATTCCGTGGGCCCCGTGTGTCGATGAGCCGATTCCCATTCGGGATGTGAGAGACTCACTCTCTGCCCGATGGCTTAGCGCGAGCATTGAAACATCGGGACTGTTCCCACACGGAATAACCTTCCTTTGAGTATCTATTGCCCCAGGTTCACGATAATTCAAGCAAAATTCCTTTTAGCGAGAGTATTCTTGCGTACCCCTTAAGATGTAATTAACCAAGTGGGATACGTCCCCTTGGGAGTGCTTTTGATCCTAGAACAGACACCTACNAACATCGGGACTGTTCCCACACGGAATAACCTTCCTTTGAGTATCTATTGCCCCAGGTTCACGATAATCCAAATAAAATTCCTTTTATCGAGAGTATTCTTGCGTACCCCCTAAGATGTAATTAACCAAGTGGGATACGTCCCCTTGGGAGTGCTCTTGATCCTAGAACAGACACCTATACCTGACTCTCTGGTTTTGGGTAGTCTACGTAGGTATTCTTTCGCGGATATCAACTTAAGGTGCTTTCGCCCGATCTTGTTTGGGCGGACACTCTTAACCCCATCCTTACGAGTTTACCGCACGTAGGCTCTCCACGTTTTGTGTTTTCTCTTGTTTGTCATTTTGTCGTATGTCTCTTCTTATTCGATTTCTCTCCTCTTCGAATCACATATATGATTCGGGAGGGAGATTTAATCAAATAGTNTCTTGTTTGGGCGGACACTCTTAACCCCATCCTTACGAGGTTTACCGCACGTAGGCTCTCCACGTTTTGTGTCTTCTCTTGTTTGTCATTTTGTCGTATGTCCCTTCTTATTCGATTTCTCTCCTCTTCGAATCACATATATGATTCTGGAGGGAGATTTATTCAGATAGTGGAAGTATACGATGATCGACAAGCTGGCGACTCCTTCTAAAATAAAAGAGAGAAAAACAAACGAAAATATTTGTATTAGGCTATATTTNAGTGGAAGTATACGATGATCGACAAGCTGACGACTCCTTCTAAAATAAAAGAGAGAAAAACAAACGAAAACATTGGTATTAGGCTATATTCATGTTTCTAAATGTATAGTAACTTTAAGTAAAAATTTTCAATAATAAAGGTTAATTTTAGATATTAAGATATTTGATATAAGAGAATCAGATTATGTTTTTCTATTTTAAGTAATGAAATTTGTATTTTTGAAATATTAAAAATCTTAAAGGTTCATGTAAAAAGAAAAAGAATTAAAGTTTATGAAATCTTTAAGTTAATATAAATTTGTTAAGTGAAGAAATGTAATAAGTTTTTAAAGAATTAAACTTTATGAAATCTTTAAGTTAATATAAATTTGTTAAGTGAAGAAATGTAAAAGTTTTAGAATTAAACTTTATGAAATCTTTAAGCTAATATAAATTTGTTAAGTGAAGAAATGTGACAAATTTTTTTACTTTAGGAAGAGGGATAGTGAAGTTCAAAATCATTAAAGGCTATCCAGATATAGTAATCCTCACATAAAAAAAGAAAAGTAAAGAAAAAAAAAAAGAGAANATTAAACTTTATGAAATCTTTAAGCTAATATAAATTTGTTAAGTGAAGAAATGTGACAAATTTTTTACTTTAGGAAGAGGATAGTGAAGTTCAAAATCATTAAAGACTATCCAGATATAGTAATCCTCACATAAAAAAAAAGAAAAGAAAAAAAAGGAGAAGAAAATAGAAGAAAAGAAAAGATGTGGGGAGAAGCTTGAGGAGATGTCTAATTAAAAATTGGTTTCACTTAAATCAATTTAAGGAAGAAGTTTTAGCTACATTTTCTAAACTTTTATTTGAGTATTAGTTTATTTACTAGTAAAGTTTTATGAAGTTATTTTTCATATGAATACTTTAAGTGGCTTTAATATGATAATTTGTATTTTTTCTTGAAGAATAGTGAATCAAAAATCTTGAACTTGATTGATAAATATTCTGATACCTTTAGTATTAACTTGAGTTGTTTTAAATTTTTCTTAAGTTATACTATTTTATTTAGTGGACTAAGATATAGAAATCTAGAGTTAAATTCTTTACCATAAGTTNATTTACTAGTAAAGTTTTATGAAGTTATTTTTCATATGAATACTTTAAGTGGCTTTAATATGACAATTTGTATTTTTTTCTTGAAGAATAGTGAATCAGAAATCTTGAACTTGATTGCTAAATATTCTTATACCTTTAGTATTAACTTGAGTTGTTTTAAATTTTTCTTAAGTTATACTATTGTATTTAGTGGACTAAGATATAGAAATCTAGAGTTAAATTATTTACCATAAGTCATATTTTTATATAGTAGAGGAGTTACTTGAAAACAAGTAACATGTAAGTTTGGGGGATTTTAATACACCAAAAATATATGTTTTTTTATACCCATATTTTATACTCATTTTTTGTGATATTGCACTTTAATGGAAGATATTTTTATGTTTTCTTGCGTGTTGTTGATTTTTAAGACTTGAAGCAAAAATGAAGCAAAATGATGGAATTTAGAGTCAAAATGGCATTTTTGAACAAATTCTCAACCTCGATGGCGCCATTTGACAAAGAGCAGCGAATTAAATTACAAAAAATTAGCGTCGATGGCGCCAGAATGGGCGCCGACGGCGCCAGAATGGGCGCCGACGGTGCCAATGTCGGTTCAGCCATTGTTTCTATAAGATTCAATTAATTTGGACGGTTTTTGAAGAGTTTTTGGGGGTACCTATGGGAGAACCGATTCTAGGCTTTATTTGGGGCCAAAATTGATCGGAAAAGTGACTCTTCCTGACATCTCAANGATATTGCACTTTAATGGAAGATATTTTTATGTTTTCTTGCGTGTTGTTGATTTTTAAGACTTGAAGCAAAATGATGGAATTTAGAGTCAAAATGGCATTTTTGAACAAATTCTCAACGTCGATGGCGCCATTTGACAAAGAGCAGCGAATTAAATTACAAAAAATTGGCGTCGATGGCGCTAGAATGGGCGCCGACGGTGCCAATGTCGGTTCAGCCACTGTTTCTATAAGATTCAATTAATTTGGACGCTTTTTGAAGAGTTTTTGGAGGTACCTATGGGAGAACCGACTCTAGGCTTTATTTGGGTCCAAAATTGATCGGAAAAGTGACTCTTCCTGACATCTCATCACCCCAATTCAACCTTCTACGCATCACACATTTTTCCATTTTTCATTCCACAACCATTTAGAGTCCATTTTTCTTATAATTTAGATTTTTGTGGTGAGATTAAATGTGAATTATTCTCTAAGAGTTTTGGAGAAGGAGAAAAGTGAGAGATTTCTTCTTCTTACATTTCCTAGAAGAGGCTACAAGGGATTTGCTTTGAGAAAGATTTTCNGTGAGAGATTTCTTCTTCTTACATTTCCTAGAAGAGGCTACAAGGGATTTGCTTTGAGAAAGATTTTCAAGTAAGTGTTATTTGTTTATTAGTGTTGTATGAACTATCTTTTATATATAAAATTTGTGTTTTGTTATATCTTTTTCATGAAGTCTAAGTAGTTTACTTTATCTTTCTCCTTACTCTAAGATATGGTGAAATGAAGAGATAATATAGAATTAAGTGCAAATAAATAGGGAAACATGTTGTGAAATATGTTGTGAAACATATGATCTGAGAAATAAAGTATGAGTTCCACAAAAGAGTGAGGATCACATTTGATTCCATGAAGGAGAATTTTGGTCGGAATTAAGTGCAAATAAATAGGGAAATATACTTTGTTGGGTGTAGAATTGGAGAATCTTTAAGGTGACAGACTAAAATCTTCAATTCAGTCTTAGTGTTTAAAAACTAAAGCGAGAGTTAGCCTTCAGGTGAAGGGAAGTGGGATCTCTGGAGTGGTAGCTAGTATCCTCCTAACTTAGCCACAGATTTAGGAACTAAACCTGTGATTAGTCAATGATTTTCTATAACACTGTATCAGGGTAGAGAATTAAAACTGTTCATATTTGACACAATACATATTAGAACCATTTATCTCATCTCATTTTACCAAAACCTCATTATAGTGAGAAAGATGTTTTTTCACATAAGAATTCTTCATCAGATAAACATAGTTTAATAGTTTAGTAGTTACTGTTTAAACTTTGAATGTCAGTTTTGTTATTAGTTATATAATTTAGTTATGATAATATCTCAACATTCGAAATTAGTGACAGTAATTTCGTTTTGACTTTCTGTGAATTTCCTAGTAATTTATCATTTCAAATTTAAACATTCCCCGTGGGATCGATATTTGGGGCTTAAATAGAAAGTCTTTTATTACTTGATAACGATGTGTATACTTGCGTAGAATCTCAATATTATTTGCTTAAATTTCTTATTAATAAAGTATTGCATCAATCTTTTGGCACTGTTGCATAGCGTAGTCAAATTTATAATTTTTACACAACTATATTCTCGGGATCAGGGAGCTAGCAGAACTTCCACCAATGAAGAATGCATAGCACACCAAGTGGGTGTACCGGGTGAAAACTACGCTTGATGACAGTAAGAGGTACACAACTGGACTTGTTGAAAGGGCGTTCAACTGACATGCAGTGGGAGTTGTTAGCATATACAGGAGTAACCCAGGAAAAAACTTAGAGGTACAAAGCTATGTTGACGTTGATATATTGACTGGGGGTGTTACATTTAAGTAGTTGAAGTTGTGTTCGACTTCAGCTGGTCTTTTGGCATGAAAACCGGGGCTTTGAGTTGCGGAGGTGGAGGATATCATGTTTGAGGAAAATGTCGGTATAGCTAGTAGATGATGCAGTCAGTAGGTGATACAGTCAATGTCCCGATCTCCAAGTAGGAGAATTGTTGGGTATTGTGGAGACACGGTCAATCACAATTTAAGTAGCTTTATAATTAAGATTCTCACCTACCGCTCACCTACCTCCCACCTACCACATTCCACCTACCGCTCACCTACCTCTCACTTATCGCTCTCATGGTTTATATAAATAGCCTCTTATGGCTTGTCATAAAGCCAAACTAGGCCAAGCCAAGTCCTTTAAGAGTGAAAGAGAGGAAGAGAGAGAGAAGGGAAGGGAGAAAAGAAAATAGAGATTTTCTTGTAAACGTCGAGATGCTCGACGGTGTAATTCCTCGAAGAAATAAAATCTTCTACAGCTCTGTGGATGTAGACAAATTTGTCGAACCACGTAAATCTATGTGTCGCTCTGGTGTTTTTTTTTTTTTTTTTTTGCGGGCAATTTTTCTTGTTCCATTTTTACTTTATTTTCGTCGTTTTTCACAACATGGCTTGGTCGGCTTCAAAGCGCAAGCATACAAGGGAAAAAGGAAAAGGGCTTTAGGTCATCAATCTGATATATTAATCGTAATTGACAACTTTTTGATGGGCAACACCAATTGATTATTAATAAACTAAAAACTGACAGCTTGTCTGTCGGTTACTCGTTTATATTAGTTTGTGATGGGTCCCGCCATTTTTTGCATATATTCTTGCAGTGTGAATTACAATAGGATAATTAGTTAAGNTAAACTAAAAACTGACAGCTTGTCTGTCGGTTACTCGTTTATATTAGTTTGTGATGGGTCCCGCCATTTTTTTCATATATTCTTGCAGTGTGAATTACAATAGGATAATTAGTTAAACATGCAATGGTAAGATTTATAGTTTATTAAGTTTGGGTAGAAACAGTTATAAATTGAGAGACTTAATAACACTTCACATTTGCCAATAATTGAGCTTTAAATTTTTAGAATTAAAATTTAATATAATTAAANATTGAGAGACTTAATAACACTTCACATTTGCCAATAATTGAGCTTTAAATTTTTAGAATTAAAATTTAATATTATTCATTTTATTACAAATGTGGGACTTATAATTATATGACATGATCAAGGAGAAGCTTAGAAGACGACGACTTACGTGATAGTGAGACAAAAAGATTAGCCTTATACCCAAAACTAAGATGACAACCACTATTAGGGTAGGCACTCAGGCCTAATTTTAATGATATGTAACATGGCATATATATTTCAAATCCACCAAAAATGAATTAATCCAAAGTCTACTGAAATGATGGCCCTGCCTTAAAAAGGCCAGACTAACCTACACATCTCAAGGCTATGCAATTTGGTCACATAAAAATATTGGATGGGTTAGGCTATTATTTAACTAATAAGATTATATTGAACCTGTAATTTGACTTTACAAGTCNAATATTGGATGGGTTAGGCTATTATTTAACTAATAAGATTATATTGAACCTGTAATTTGACTTTACAAGTCAAGTTATCTGATTCTTAAATAAATGCAATGCTCTTAACTAATGATTTACTTTTATTTTTAATCTTTGTGCTTAATTTTAGAGTTTGTTAAGGCAACAATTTTAATACAACCTCCTTCAAAAAGTGGAGCTTGTCTAGATAAGATGGATGGGACTTACAAATGTGTGGGAGAATAATATGAAAATAAGGAATTGAATCAATATGGATGTNTTAAGGCAACAATTTTAATACAACCTCCTTCAAAAAGTGGAGCTTGTCTAGATAAGATGGATGGGACTTACATATGGGTGGGAGAATAATATGAAAATGATTACCTTGCATATATGTTTCTATTTCATTTTAATTTATATTATTTTCTTATTTGGTTAAAATAGATTTTATTTTATTTTATTTTATTTATTTATTTATTTTTTTGTTTCTGAGGAGCTAAAATGCTTCATCATCATCTTGACATGTGTTCATCCACATGTGTGTGTGTATGTGAGCTTCCATTTGTATGCTCGTGTCCTTGTGTGCATTGATCTTTATATGTATTTAAATTTAAATAATTTATAAATTTCATTTAAAATTTAATTATGTTCAAATCTTTATAAAATTAATCCCAAAAATCATAGATAACCTTAGAGTCATTTTATGTGAATTTGAAATTAACTTTAACTAATTTTATTCATTATTGTTGTTATTTAATTTTGAATAACTTTTTAAAATAAAGCTCAAATTTCATAAAAAAATTATAAGAATGTTCTTCATGACTAAGATTGATTGAATAATAATTTTATAAAAGATTTGATCTTNAATAAAGCTCAAATTTCATAAAAAAATTATAAGAATGTTCTTCATGACTAAGATTGATTGAATAATAATTTTGGATTACATTTAATTTATAATGAGTTTACAATATTCTATAATCCAAAATTGGTTTCCTAATATTCATAAAAGATTTTGGCATTCATTGAATGTAACTTATATTTTTATTAAATTTATATTAATTTTAAATTTAATATTTATTTAAAATATAGACTCGTCTAAAAAATTATGAAAATAACTAAGGTGATCTTTAAAATTAAATAAAATATAAAAGATCACCTTAGTTATTTTCACAATTTAATTTAATATTTATTTAATAAAAAATTTTGATGCTTCCATTAAAATTTTAAAATTATTTAAAAATAATTTGATTTTTTTATATTTTATTTATTGATTGATTATTATTAGTTAAATTTTATTTATGATTAGTTTTAATTAATTTTAATCTATAAATGCTATATGTTAAAGAGCTCTATGAAATTCATTTTTAAAATTTTAAATTGGTTGATATAATTAATTAAGTAATTAATTGAATTTGTTTTAAAAATATAGTTAAATTAATAAAGGCTGGTTAATCCAAAATGCTAAGTAAATCTTATGGAGGATTTCAGAGAGGGTTTGGAATTTATTTGAATTATTTTGAGACATAAAAATAAATTCATGAACTATTTAAAGCAAGTAATTCATTTAAAATTTAAATCAAAACTCTATGAGAATTGTGTAGAAATTAATGGCACCCTAAGGAACTTTCCCAAGAACTTTAATATTGATTTAACCCTTAATTTTACTTAATTTAGCTTTTTATATTTTCTAATTCATTTAAAATGACCTAATAACATTTAGGGTTAAGTTTTTAAAATTGCCCTTAGTTTATAGGGTCTATAAATTATATACATGTGTGTGTATGTGTGTGCGCGCACGCCTGCGTGTGTGTGTATGTATGTATGTATATATATTTAAGAATATTGAAGNTGTGTGCGCGCACGCCTGCGTGTGTGTGTATGTATGTATGTATATATATTTAAGAATATTGAAGAAAAAAAAACTTAATAAATCTCATTTATTTAATTTTATTTGGTTTTAACAATATTGGTTTGATTGTTAGTCATAATTTTGACTTTTTTTATTGTTTAATTATTGATTTCATANAATATTGGTTTGATTGTTAGTCATAATTTTGACTTTTTTTATTGTTTAATTATTGATTTCATATTTTTTTTTTACTTTTAAAAATAACCAAATTAAAAATTGAATTATATTAATATTTTTAAATAAATAATCATTAGCTTAGGGAATTATAAATACATAAGTGAGAAAGTTCAACTTCAATATTATTTCATTCACATATCGAACTTATAAATTTTAATAAACTTTATTTGATATTATTTTTATCATTTATCATTTAAATCAAAGAAAACTAAGTTAATACAACAAAACTAATTATATTTAGTTCTCACAGATGAAATCAAATTCATCAAATTAAAATTAAATTTAAAGTAAAGCAAACTAAACTTAGTTTTCTTTTTTTTTTTGTGTGCTTTAAATAAATCACGTCTTTTTTTGTGTATTACTATATTCGTATTTAAGACACTTGTCCGCTTAGATCACAAGTCAATCAGAGAAAAAAATATTATGTACAGACATGATGATGTGAATAAGTGTGGATTTAGTGATATTATTCGCATATGTAAATACCATGTGTATTGATTGCTACAATCAAAACCATTAGATTTATACCAAGTACAACCACATCTCTCAAAGCAAAGCTAAAGGTTTAGAGTGGGTTAAGGCAAAAATTTTAATACATAGTCCTTCAAAAAGTGGAACTCAACAAGATAGGATGGATAGGCCATGCCTATATGTGGGAGAATAATATGAAAAGAAGGAATTGAATCAATATGGATGTATATGATTAGCTTGCATATATGTTTCCATTTCATTTAAATATATTTATTTTTTTTATTTTGTTAAAATAAAAAAGTTCTTTTTTTTCTAAGGAGCTAAATGTATCATGATCTTGGTATGTGTTCATGCACATGTGTGTGTATATGTGAGCTTCCATTTGTATGCTTGCGCATGTGTGTGCATTTATCTTTATATGTATATTTAATTTTAAATAATTTATAAATTTCATTTAAAATATAATTATCGTCAAATCTTTATAAAATTAATTCCAATAATCATAGATAACCTTAGAGACTATTTATGTAAATTTGAAATTAAATTTAACCATTTCTATTTNTTTTTTGTGTATTACTATATTCGTATTTAAGACACTTGTCCGCTTAGATCACAAGTCAATCAGAGAAAAAAAATATTATGTACAGACATGATGATGTGAATAAGTGTGGATTTAGTGATATTATTCGCATATGTAAATACCATGTGTATTGATTGCTACAATCAAAACCATTAGATTTATACCATGTACAATCACATCTCTCAAAGCAAAGCTAAAGGTTTAGAGTGGTTAAAGGCAAAAATTTTAATACATAGTCCTTCAAAAAGTGGAACTCAACAAGATAGGATGGATAGGCCATGCCTATATGTGGGAGAATAATATGAAAAGAAGGAATTGAATCAATATGGATGTATATGATTAGCTTGCCTATATGTTTCTATTTCATTTTAATATATTTATTTTCTTATTTTGTTAAAATAAAAAAGTTCTTTTTTTTCTAAGGAGCTAAATGTATCATCATCTTGGTATGTGTTCATGCACATGTGTGTGTATATGTGAGCTTCCATTTGTATGCTTGTGCATGTGTGTGCATTTATGTTTATATGTATATTTAATTTTAAATAATTTATAAATTTCATTTAAAATATAATTATCTTCAAATCTTTATAAAATTAATTCCAATAATCTTAGACAACCTTAGAGACTATTTATGTAAATTTGAAATTAACTTTAACCATTTTTATTGATTACTTTTGTTATTTAATTTTGAATAAATTTTTAAAATAAAGCTTAAATGTCATAAAAAAATTATAAGAATATTCTACATGATTATGAATGATTAGAGAATATTCCTATAAAAGATTTGATCTTTTTTGGATTATATTTAATTTCTAATGAGTTTACAATATAATATAATATAAAATTAATTTAATCTCAAAGAGAATAAAAATTACCATCGAAACTAAAAATGGCTCCCTAATATTTTTATATTATTTTGACATTCATTGAATGTAACTTATATTTCTATTGAATTTATATTAGTTTTTAATTTAATGNAATATAATATAAAATTAATTTAATCTCAAAGAGAATAAAAATTACCATCGAAACTAAAAATGGCTCCCTAATTTTTTTATATTATTTTGACATTCATTGAATGTAACTTATATTTCTATTGAATTTAGATTAGTTTTTACTTTAATATTTATTTAAAATATAAACTCATCCCAAAAATTATGAAAAAAATACTTCCATTAAAATGTTAAAATTAATATTATTATGCTTCCATTAAAATGTTAAAATTAGTTAGAAATAGTTTGAATGTTTTATAAATTATTTTTTTATTGATTATTATTGATTAAAAAATTTTTTGTTTAGTTTTAATTGATTTTAATCTATAAATGCTATATATTAAAGAGCTCTATAAAATCCATATTTGAAGTTTTAAATTGGTTGACATAATTAATTAACTAATTAATATAATTATTTTTAAATATATCGTTAAATNAAAATTAGTTAGAAATAGTTTGAATGTTTTATAAATTATTTTTTTATTGATTATTATTGATTAAAAAATTTTATGTTTAGTTTTAATTTATTTTAATCTATAAATGCTGTATATTAAAGAGCTCTATAAAATCCATATTTGAAGTTTTGAATTGGTTGACATAATTAATTAACTAATTAATATAATTATTTTTAAATATATCGTTAAAATAATAAAGGCCGGTGTAGTAACTAACCCAAAACCACAAGTAAATCTTATGGAGTTTTTTATGGAGGGTTTGGAGTTTATTTGAGTTATTTTGAGACATAAAAATGAATTCATGAACTATTTAAAGTAAATAATTCATTTAAAGTTTAGATAACCTTTTAATCAAAATTAAAATTTCTTGGAAATTTTGCAGGAGTTAATGGCACCCTATGGAACTTTCCTAAGAACTTTAAAGTTGATTTAACTTCATTTAAACCTTTAATTTTACTTAATTTAGCCTTGTATGTTTGCAAATTTGTTCAAAATTACCTAATAAANTTCATGTAAGAAGAAATGAATGAAACTTTATGAAAAATCATAAACTAATATGAATTTATAAAGTGAAGAAAGTCAAGGAGTTTTGACTTTAAGAAGATGATAGTGAAGTTCAAAATTATTAAAGGTTATACAGATATAGTAATCTTCACTTGAAAAAAAAAGAGAAAAAAAAAAGAGAAAAAGAAAAAGAAAAATGAGTGAGGAGAAGCTTAATAAAAAATGGGCTCACTTGGATCAACTTAAGGAAAAGGCTTTATTACATTTTCGAAACTTGTATTGAAATATTAGTAGCATTACTAATAAAGTTTTCATGAAGTTCTTTTTCATATGAATGTTCTAAATATCCTTGATATGACAAATTACAATTCTTCTTGAAATAAATAGAGATTAAGAAATCTTAAATTTGATTACTAAGTACTCTTAGACTTAGAGTTTGAATCTAAGTTATTAAAGGTTTTTCTTAAATTTTACTATTTTATTTACTAAAGTAAAGTATAGGAGTTTATAAGTTAATCTCTATCCTAAGTCATATTTTTATGTAGTAAAAGGGTTACTTGAGAACAAGTAACATTTAAGTTTGGGGGTCTTGACATGCTTAAAAAATGCTTGATTTTTCATATACATTTATGCTTAATTTTAATGATATTGCTCTTTAAAGGAATGTATTTTGCGTGTTTTTGGTTTCCGGTACAAGAAATGGACTTTTGGAGAAAAAAAACAAAAACGGTGCAATTTGGAGCAAAAACGAGCAAGAAATGAGATTTTGTCGTCATCTTTCGATAAGTCTTTCGATGCATAATCTCTTTTACACTTCTTGCATATTTTTGAATGAGATTAAACTTTAAAGGAAGGTTGTTTTCATGCTTATTTTGTAGGGCTATCTGTTAGAAACACAACACAACTGAAATGGGGCGAAACAGAGCTAAAATGGAGCAAAATGGAGTGAAACGGTGGTGCTGCGCAGTCTGCTCGCTGACAACGAGATTTACCTGAGAAAAACAAAAAATGACAGAAAAGCTCGCCGACGACGCCCTCAAGCCCGCCGATGGCGCCCGGGATGACTATGCACCAACTTTTGGCGGTTATGGGCTGAAGTTCAACGTATTTGGATGCTTTTTTAAAAGATTCTTATGGCAACTCTTAAAACTTCGTCCCTACACTTTAAAAGAATGAATTTAGGTTAGAAAAGTGGCGGTTTTCAGAGTTTTTGTGAGAGGAATGTTAGGAAAAGTGTGGAGAAAATTTAGGGTTTTTAGAATAGAAGTAGAAATGTAGATTTCTACCCTTTTGGAGAGATTGGAGAGGAGAAAAAGTGTGGCTCTAGCATTGCATGGATCGACGGGAGACTTTGTGGGAGAGATATTCTTCTTTCTTTCAAAGGGAAAAAGCTAAGTATTGTGTTCTTCATTATCTTTTGATTTTTTTAAACACTTATCTAGTGGATTAACTTTGGTTAAATGAAGTTTCTATTGTGTTTTCTTCGTGCTTTCTGATGGGCTTCTCTTACTCTTTCTTCTTCTTTGGAAATAGTAACATGAGAAGATTATGCCATTGTTTCCACTTTACTTTTCTTTTGAAATGAGCAGAATTCATGTTTAGGATTTTAGGATGCTTGTCAGAAGATTTAATTATAAATGTGATGGTTTTTACTTGCACTTCATTTACATTATAATAAGGGCCCATTGTAGTGTTAAAAATTGGTTGTAATTTTATTGATCCGAAAGGGCGGTGTAATTCTCAACAAAGTGAAACCACATTAAAATTCTATGGATGGTGACATTAATGGGAGTTGAGTGCAAATAAATAGGGAAACATACTTTGATGGGCGTAGAATTGGAGATTTTAGGGTGATAGACTAAAATTCTCAAATTGGTCCTAGGGTTTGGAAACCGAAGCGGAGATATTAGCCCTCAGGCGAGGGGAATGTGGGAGCTCCGAAGTGAGAGCCGACAACCTTCCAACCTAGCCACGGATTCAGTAAACAAGCATAGGATTAGTCAATGTTATTTATGTCTGGACGAAAGGGTAAAGAATAAGATTATTCCTATTTGGCACATACAATATTTAATGAAACTCATTCCCTTACATTATCCAATTCATTACATAAGAATAGTAGTTTTTAATATCTAAAAATTCTTCAAACCAATTCATCCAAAAAGGGTTATCTTTAGAATTAATATTTACATTCAGGAGTAGTTATTAGTTGTGTTAAACTTAAGACTTACATTTAGGAGTATCTGTTAGTAAAACCTCTTAAATCGCACTTCCAACTAAGTACTAATAGTAGTAGATTAGAAATTGACTAAGGACCTTTTACCTCGCTTGTCTGTGGGATCGATAAAAGGGACTCTACTAGAGCCCTGTATTACTTGAGTGATACGTATACTTGTNGTCGTCATGCTGATCGCACCCAACTTCCGTCTCCATCTGTCTTGTTAGGGTTCCAAAATCGGAAACACGCACTCTCTCTCTCTTATTCTCTTACATTCTATTTTCTGATCTATGTGTGCTATGGCGACTTTTGGGGCGATGGAGGTAAAGGAGCAGCGGCGAGCTTGACAGATCTGTAATATCTTTTCTTTGTAGTGGATTTAATATTAATTTTTCCTTGAGAGTTTTCTAATTTTCTTTGGGTTTTTTCCCTTTTTTTGGTTAGGGTGATTGCTGAGCGCAGCGGTTTATCGATCTTTTCCTGGCCTTGTTGTCTCTAATTTGGGGGAATGATTGGACGGTTAAGAATACGAGGGTGCGAATTGGTCGATAAACCTCTGCATCCGGTTATCACTTTTTTCATTTTTTTTTTTATCGTTTCTGTTTTTTTTTTGTTTAATTGATTAACGTTTCTGGTATTTTAGTCTGAGAAGATTATTACCCTGCAAGTTTTGTGAGTTGGGATGAGGGAACTTGGTTAATTGGGCTAAGTCAGGGTTGTCATTTCTGTTTATATTTTTTAAGACTGTGTTTATGGCTTTGATTTTTTTGTTATTTTATTTTTTTCCGGAGATAAGATGGCTTTCGTGGAGATTTAGGCATGAATTTTATTCGCAGAAGCAGATTATGGAGGCATATGTAGGCAAGTTCTCTGAGGCTCATACAACTTGATCCTACTAGCTCCATATATCTCTTTTTTTTTTCTTTAAACTTTGAAAAAGATGGGAGTATTTTTAATTTTTTATATTTGAGGATCATAGGATTTAAGTGATATAGTTTGGAATTAAAATTTTCTAATGCCCCCGGGCAAACCACTGGAACAGTGAAGAAAATGAAAATGGAGTTATAGTTGTCTTTTAAGTATTTTCTTTCTTTTTTTTTTTTAAGCTTTACGATTAACTTCTATTATATTTGTTTGGTTATGTCTACTTCAGACTAGTTCTCTTTCGGATTTTTGGGGAATGGTATTTGATTCTTTTGCTTATATACTTGATTCTTTGTTTGATTTGTTATGAACCTCTAGTCCTATTTTCTTAACATCATGTGGTATGAAAATCAATTTTGTTTCTACCTATATATTTACATAGGAGGATTTGCCATTTATCATGAGTGGATTGAATTTTATTCAGTTTCTATCTTTGTATGCGGATACAGATTAATTCTCATCATGANTTTACGATTAACTTCTATTATATTTGTTTGGTTATGTCTACTTCAGACTAGTTCTCTTTCGGATTTTTGGGGGATGGTATTTGATTCTTTTGCTTATATACTTGATTTTTTGTTTGATTTGTTATGAACCTCTAGTCCTATTTTCTTAACATCATGCGGTATGAAAATCAATTTTGTTTCTACCTATATATTTACCTAGGAGGATTTGCCATTTATCATGAGTGGATTGGATTTGATTCAGTTTCTATCTTTGTATGCGGATAGAGATTAATTCTCATCATGAAAAAAAAAAACTCTAGTTTTAGGAGTATGATCTTTAAAAATGAACATATTTTGTAGAAAAGGGTATGCATTAGATGTTTTGATTCTTTTCTACCATCTTGAAGCCCTAGTAAGTGACTCTGATGGCCTCTATCGGTTGGATGAGTTAGTTGTAACAAATGGTTTTGGGATATCTGTGATAAAAGAAACACTTATTGNAAACTCTAGTTTTAGGAGTATGATCTTTAAAAATGAACATATTTTGTAGAAAAGGGTATGCATTAGATGTTTCGATTCTTTTCTACCATCTTCAAGCCCTAGTAAGTGACTCTGATAGCCTCTAACGGTTGGATGAGTTAGTTGTAACAAATGGTTTTGGGATATCTGTGATAAAAGAACACTTATTTTTTATAGAATCTGCATTTGTTTCCGCATCCCTCATTCATTATTGAAACTATTGGGATTAAATAGCTTTGGAGATTGAGATTCTCAATTTGTTTTGTCATTTTCAATAGTAATTGGGTTTTGAATGTCGTCGAATTTTCTAGCTGGCCACCATTTTTGGCTGCAAGTTCTTTGTTGGTGAATTTAAGCTCATAATGCACCTGANATATATATATATATATATATATATATATATATATATATATATATATATATATATATATATATATATCTTTGTATTACAATTTTGTTCGATAAGTGTTTATATATTAGTAGAAAATAATCCTACACAACTTTATACATTATAAATTAAGACAAATATTGGTATTAGAAGAAAATTTAGAATCGAATTGAACAAAAACATGAAAAGACGCAATTTTGGCCTCTAGCGCCGACGACGCCCGCAAACAGACCATAGTGCCGACAGCGCCATCGGAAGCGACGACGGCGTCGATAGCAGTTTGACAATTTAGGACAAATTTTGGAGGACTTTGGCAGGATTTCACTCTTTAATAACCGTCGGGAGGTGTTTTTAAAGTCCTAAAAACTACTTTGGACTACCAGAAACTTCCTATTTTCAAATTCCATGGCCTCCAATTCCATAAATACTTCTAGGTATGGAGTTTTTAATAGAAGAAAGTTTATCAGTTTTGATGCGCAAAGATTATACAACAAAAATATTACAAAGAAGAGGCTTATCAGAGAGAGAGGTTTTGTCAATCACAGATTTATTAATCCAAGTTCTTGGATTGATAAAATCATTGTACAAAGATGATGGGAACTTCTGTGCTACACTACCGCTGCAGTTGTTGTACCAGTAGTGATGGAATTCTATGCCAACTTACATGAAATTATCCAAGGAGTTGTCTTCGTACGAGGTAAGGCTGTACCATTTACTCCTGCTCGAATAAATGAGTTGTATATGATAGAAAGTGCTCCAATCTATCATTATACAAATTTTATCCCTACCAGAGATTTGATGCAAGATGTCTACAATTTTCTGACAGATGAAAGTGATATTTGGGAAATGCGAGATGAGGCATATGTTTGTTTCTCTGCTTCATTGCTTAATCCAATATCAAAGCAGTGGCATTTCTTCATTTCTGCAAAATTACTCCCTACCATGAAGATTAGTATAGTCACCAAAGAAAGTACTATTTTGAATTATTGCATTCAAATAGAATAACCCATTGATATAGGATCTATCATATTTAAATTTGTTATGGGTATTATTATGAATGGGTCAATTTATGAACTTGGGCATCCTTCCATAATTTTCCTACTTTGCAGTCAATCTCAAGTTCCATATGAAAGTTGGGAAAAGTCTTATTACCTTGGGCACCCATGATTACTATTGATGATAATTATGTTGGGAATGGGAATGAAGCATTAGATGTTATCTTAGATCATTCATCACATGCTTCAGACTCCATTGTGCCACCAACAGTTGGAAGTTCACTTGCTGTGGAAAAGAAATTGAAGAAAATTGAAAGAGAATTTCAGAGTATTATGAATGCAATAGGACATCTTAAGTACCTTTTCGATCACCTAGATTGGAGAATGAAAGAGAATTTTGATCATATTGGAACATTTGAAGCAGGATTAGTGCAAATGTTTAAAAAAAAAGTTTGGACTGAAGAAAATTTGACTGATCAATTCTTGTACCAACCCTTCTACAATCTGTGCGTTCATTACCAGTCTATGGGAGATATTAGAGGAGTAGAAAGCACTGATGATGAGGCAGAATAATTGAAGAATTTGGACTCTCTCTACTACTTTAAAATACTTATGTACTTAATGTGATTGTGTGGATTTGATCTAATTTGTTTTGCTTTAGAATTCTAAACTTTGATTGTGCGTATAGTTTTGTGTCAGTGTTTAATGTTGTGACTTGATTTCAACGCTGATTTATAATTTAGTTTGCTTAATATGTGTGAAAGTGTGATTAAAAAAATGTGTTTGTAAAAGTGTATTTTCATATATAAAAGTTAGTTTGGTGTTGTTTGTGATAATGTTTGTTTGTGAGTTATTGTTAGATAAAAATTGTGTTTAAAAAAATACTAAAAAGACTTTGGAGAAAATTGAAAGGAAATTGAAAATTGAAAAAAGTTGAAAAACAGAATTTTTAGGCCTGCAGCGTCGACAACATTGGCACGGGCACCGACGACGCCCTCAACCCAAGAACAGCCTTTAACCCTTTAAAATTTGTGATTTTCACCGTAAACCGCCATTTTTACCCTTGAATCACCTTCAACCTCCGGTTTTTGCACCTAGGGCTTGCATTTGCTTGGGTTTGAGGCAATTTTAAGACAAAGGAACTTCAAATTTCATCTTCTTTAGGTAAGAGCTACACTTTAAATTAAAGAATTTTGATTTTCACTAAGGATTTATCTCACATTGCTGATATCTAAAAATTTTGGAATTTTTTTAGAGATTTTGAGAAAATCCTTTGGTTAAGAACTCTTACTTAATAGATGTAAGTTTAAAGCGTTTTACATTGTGATTTTCGGAATTTTTGGAATTTATTTGGATTTTTATCAAATTTTCTTAGATTTCCCATGGCACCAAGAACGAGCAAAGGAAAAGGAAAAGTAGACTATGATGAACAAAAATTTGTTAGCTTCAGGGCTAGTACTCAATTTAATAGTCTACTTGAGCATAAAAAAGTAATTCCGGATCGTGGTTTTAAAAATCCGGGAGGAGAAGTCGAGCGATTAATCAATGCTCGGCAGTGGGAAAATTTCTGTTATTTTACTGCTGATGCTATTATTGGTGTAGTGATGGAATTCTATGCCAACTTTACAGAGGCTTCTGATGATGTTGTTTTTGTTCGTGGGAGAAAGGAGAAGTTTTCTCCAAGAAAAATTAAGGAGTTTTATCAGTTGGAAGATGTTTAGAGTTGTCGATGTAAATCATTTATCTGTTACGAAGGAGGTCTTAGATGAGGTTATTTCTTTTCTTACTGATGGAAAATATAGCTGGAAAGTCAAAAATGGTATTAAGGTAAACTTTCTTCTTTCTATGCTTAATGTAGTATCTAAGGCCTGACACTACTTTATTTTTGGAAGAATGATTCCGATAAATCATCATATTGAGGTGACTAAGGATAGAGCCATCCTGAATTTATGTATTCAGCAAGTGACGGAGATAAATGTAGGCTCTGTTATTTATATGAACACTAGATCTAATGCTTTGGGAGAGACCACTAGGGGTTTGACACACCATGCACTTATTTTCACACTCTGTGAACAAGTAGGAGTTGATTTTAGACCTAAGGAAGAGAGGATTGAGCCTCTAAAATCTATTGGGTCTGCCAATATAACAATATATGAATCTCATGTTGATTGGAGATCTGGAAGTAAGACCAGAGATATTCCTTCTACTTAGAGGACCACTACTTCTAGTTACCCTACTAATCGATAACTTTTAGACCAGATGATGATCCAGCAGGGAGATAAGAATAGATCATAGATTACAAAACATGGATGCCATAAATGCTCACACTGATGATTTGATATGATAAAAGTTCGAATATGATGCTGCTTATGATGATGCATTGGTGAGATACATGAAGGGTGATCATTCAGTTCAGTTTCCTACTCACCCTGTTTTTACTCCATATCAGTGACATAATTTGAATGTGGAAGAAGAAGAAGAAGATGATGATGATGATTGGTGATCTTTTTTTTAGTGTATTTTTTATTATACATTGTTATTGTGTTGTTTATTTTTGTTATATTATTAAGACTGTTTGTTAGATTGTGAGACTCTGTTTTGTTGTTATGTTGAGTTGTGAACTGTAGTTTGTAAAATTATTTTCATTTCTGGAATTCAGTTTAATTATATTGTTAGTTTTTTTGTATTTTGTTAAATGTATTGTAATTAACTCATTCTCAGCAAATTTTATATGTATTATCTGCAATTTAATGTTTTAAGTTTTGTAGCTTTTTATATTAGCACTTGCAGTATTTCAGAATTAAATTTCAAAATCAGAACCTTCAATAGGTTCTTTTCTTTATGTATTTAATGTTTTCTTTCACCCTTTATTTTTCAGTTCTTCATGCTAAATCTTTTAAAAATCTAAGTTTGGGGGGAAAAGAAAATTTTCTTTTTAAAGAAAGAAACCTAATTTTATGTGTCCTCGCTTAGCTGTATTTTAACAAAAAAATTTAAAATTTAAAATAACATTTGGGATTAGGGGTTATCTTTAGATAACTATATTTATGTTTCTAAATATATAGTAAACTTAAGTTAAAATTTTCAATAATAAAGGTTCATTGTGATAAGTTTTTTACTTTAAGAAGAGGATAGTGAAGTTCAAAATCATTAAAAATTATCCAGATACAGGAATCCTTACATAAAAAAAAGAAAATAAAATAAAGAAGAGAAAAAAAAAGAAAAGAAAAGAATAAGAAAAGAAAAGATGTGGGGAGAAGCTTGAGAAGATGCCTAATTAAAAATTGGCTTCACTTGAATCAATTTAAGGAAGAAGATTTGGTTGCATTTTCTAAACTTTTATTTGTGTATTAGTTTATTTACTAGTAAAGTTTTATGAAGTTATTTTTTCATATGAATACTTTAAGTGGCTTTAATATACAATTTGCATTTTTTTCTTTAAAAGAATAGATAATCAGAAATCTTGAACTTGATTGCTAAGTATTCTTATATATTTAGTATTAACTGGAGTTATTTTGAATTTTTCTTAAGTTATGCTATTGTGTTTAGTGGACTAAGATATGGAAATCTAGGAATTAAACTCTTTACCATAAGTCATATTTTTAATAGTATAAGGAGTTACCTTGAGGACAAGTAACATGTAAGTTTGGGGGATTTTGATACACTAAAAATATATGCATTTTTAGACCCATATTTTATACCATGTAAGTTTGGGGGATTTTGATACACCAAAAATATATGCATTTTTAGACTCATATTTTATAATCATTTTTGGTGATATTGCACTTTAATGAAAGGTGTTTTTATGTTTTCTTGCATGTTGTTGATCTTTAGGACTTAAAGCAAAAAAGGATGGAATTTAGAGTCAAAATGGTGTTTTTGAAGAAATACTCAGCGCCGACAGTGCAAGAAGCAGCGCTGACGGCATCGTTTGACAAAGAGCAGTGAATTAAATTGCGGAACACTCGCGCCAAAGGCACCAGAATGGGTGTCGATGGTGCCAATGTCGGTTCAGCCCCTATTTCTAGAAGATTTGATGAATTTGGACGTTTTTTGAAGAGTTTTTGGAGGCATTTATTGGAGAACTGATTCTAAGCTTTATTTGGTGCCAAAATTTATCAGAAAAGTGACTCTTCCTGACATCTCATCGTCCAATTCAACCTTCTACGCATCACATATTTTTCCATTCTTCATTCCACAACCATTTAGAGTCCATTGTTCTTATAATTTAGAGTTTTGTGATGATATTAAGTGTGAATTCTTCTCTAAGAGTGTTGGAGAAGGAGACAAGTGAGAGATTTCTTCTTTCTACATTTACTAGAAGAGGTTACAAGGGATTTGTTTTGAGAAAAAGTTTCATATAAGTGCTAGTTTATTATTGTTGTATGAACTTTCTTTTATATATAAAATTTGTGTTTTGTTGTATCTTTCTAATGTTATTGTATGAACTTTCTTTTATATATGAAATTTGTGTTTTGTTGTATCTTTCTCATGAAGTCTGAGAGGCTACAAGAGATTTGCTTTGAGAAAGAGTTTCAGATAAGTGTTGTTTGTTTATTTTTAGTATGAACTTTCTTTTATATATGAAATTTGTGTTTTGTTGTATCTTTCTCATGAAGTCTAAGCAGTTTTTACAAAGGATTTGCTTTGAGAAAGAGTTTCAGATAAGTGTTCTTTGTTTATTATTGTTGTATAAACAAGGGATTTGCATTGAGAAAGAGTTTCAGATAAGTTTTGTTTGTTTATTAGTGTTGTATGAACTTTACTTTTATATATGAAATTTGTGTTTTGTTGTATCTTTCTCATGAAGTCTGAGTAGTTTACTTTATCTTTCTCCATACTCTGAGATATGATAAAATGAAGAGATAGTATGGATGTGTCAATATTAAAATATAAAATAAATTGTGTGATTTTTCAGCTCCGAACTTAATTTACTTTACCTTTAACCTTTAACCTTAGGAACATCCCTTTTACCCTTCATAGTAGTAATATTAGAAATAAATTTGGTATCATCATATCTGAGAACCTGTTTTAATTTATCAATGTTCCAACTATTATCTTGCAAAAAATCATACACTTTAATTTATTATATTGTGAATTATCATAGCAATCCACCAAAGTACCAGCCCCTAACCAGTCATCGTAGCAAAATGAGGCATCATCATTATTAATGTTCCAACTAATAAGATTATCAGTTAATATGGAAACTTTCAGCATGCCTTTCCAAATATAAGAGTCATTCTTATAATGAATTGCCTCAAGAGGATGCAAATTTTTACAATATTTAGTAGACATAAGAGAAGACTGAATAGAATTCAATTTTCTAAAATGATACCATAATTTCCTAAAGCAAATATGGATGGAATCTTTCAATCTTCTAAAACCCAAACCTCCTTTATCCAAAGGTTTACAATGTTTGTTCCAACTTTTCTAATGAAAGTTCTTTTTATCATTACCATTCCAAAGAAATTTGTTAAAAAAATTTTCCAATTTATTAACAAAACCTATGGGCATGTTCATTGCTTGCATAACATAAAGAGGCATAGAAGTTAGGATGCTTCTAAGAATAGTAACTTCCCCTAGAGAAAATGAATTTATTCTCCCAACAAACAATTCTTCTTCTTATTTTATCAAAAAAACTTTCAAAAAGAGCTTTCTTTTTACTAGTTTTATCCAGTATAAAACCAAAATAAACTAAAGGGACTGTGCCTTATCACACTTAGTATAATCCACCATCCAATTCTTCTTATTTAAAACACGTCCTCTTAGACCACCAGAGAAAAAAAATATAATGTACATACATGATAGATGCGGATAAATGTGAATATGCAATACCGCGCGTATTTTGGGCTCCAATCACAACCATTTGATTGGCATGATGTAAAATCACACCTACCAAAGCAAAGATAAAAGGCTTTGATTCATTTTTACGTAGTTCTGAAAAGCAGTTAAAGATTCCTACTGATACGTCGGACGGTAAGATCTCAAAGGGGAGGCTGATTTTAGCTAAAAATAAACGAACCGTCCGATTCGGAAGATGCGATCCGTGGCAGTATCGTAATTCCGCTATCATTTCTAACCTATTTAAGCCAAACATCGAGCCGTCGTCATGCTGATCGCACCCAACTTCCGTCTCCATCTGTCTTGTTAGGGTTCCAAAATCGGAAACACGCACGCTCTCTCTCTTACTCTCTTACATTCTATTTTGTGATCTATGTGTGCTATGGCGACTTTTGGGGCGATGGAGGTAAAGGAGAAGCGGCGAGCTTGACAGATCTGTAATATCTTTTCTTTGTAGTGGATTTAATATTAATTTTTCCTTGAGAGTTTTCTAATTTTCTTTCGGTTTTTGCCCTTTTCTTTTTTTGGTTAGGGTGATTGCTGGGCGCAGCGGTTTATCGATCTTTTCCTGGCCTTGTTGTCTCTAATTTGGGGGAATGATTGGACGGTTAAGAATACGAGGGTGCGAATTGGTCGATAAACCTCTGCATCCGGTTATCACTTTTTTCAATTTTTTTTTTTTGTTATTGTTTCTGTTTTTTTTGTTTAATTGATTAATGTTTCTGGTATTTTAGTCTGAGAAGATTATTAACCTGCAAGTTTTGTGAGTTGGGATGAGGGAACTTGGTTAATTGGGCTAAGTCAGGGTTGTCATTTCTGTTTATATTTTTTTAAGACTGTATTTGTGGCTTTGATTTCTTTTGTTATTTTATTTTTTTTCCGGAGATAAGATGGCTGTCGTGGAGATTTAGGCATGAATTTTATTCGCAGAAGCAGATTATGGAGGCATATGTAGGCAAGTTCTCTGAGGCTCATACAACTTAATCCTACTAGCTCCATATATCTCTTTTTTTTTCTTTAAACTTTGAAATTTTTGAGACAGATGGGAGTATTTTTAATTTTTTATATTTGAGGATCATAAGATTTAAGTGATAGTTTGGAATTAAAATTTTCTAATGCCCCCGGGCAAACCACTGGAACAGTGAAGAAAATGAAAATGGAGTTATAGTTGTCTTTTAAGTATTTTCTTTCTTATTATTTTTTTTAGCTTTACGATTAACTTCTATTATATTTATTTGGTTATGTCTACTTCAGACTAGTTCTCTTTCGGATTTTTGGGGGATAGTATTTGATTCTTTTGCTTATATACTTGATTTTTTGTTTGATTTGTTATGAACCTCTAGTTCTATTTTCTTAACATCATGTGGTATGAAAATCAATTTTGTTTCTACCTATATATTTACATAGGAGGATTTTCCATTTATCATGAGTGGATTGAATTTGGTTCAGTTTCATCTTTGTATGCGGATAGAGATTAATTCTCATCATGAAAAAAAAAAAAAACTCTAGTTTTAGGAGTATGATCTTTAAAAATGAACATATTTTGTAGAAAAGGGTATACATTAGATGTTTTGATTCTTTTCTACCATCTTCAAGCCCCAGTATGTGACTCTGATAGCCTCTAACGGTTGGATGAGTTGGTTGTGACAAATGGTTTTGGGATTTCTGTGATAAAAAAAAAAAAACTTATTTTTTATAGAATCTGCATTTGATTCGGCATCCCTGATTCATTAGTGAAACTATTGGGATTAAATAGCTTTGGAGATTGAGATTCTCAATTTGTTTTGACATTTTCAATAGTGATTGGGTGTTGAATGTCGTCGAATTTTCTAGCTGGCCACCATTTTTGGCTGCAAGTTCTTTGTTGATGAATTTAAGCTCATAATGCACCGTTAGGGTCTACAGGTGAAGTTTAATGTATAAATTTATAAGCTTGGCCTTAGATTTGTCCACAATACTGACACTTTATTTGTTTTATGGCTATTGAAGTTCTAAAATAATTCATGCAATTTCTTTATATAAATCCGTTCATGAAATTTTTGTTCAATACTGCTATTTTGTACCTCATAAATCATTTCATACTTTTTGGAGCTTGAGGCAATGCTCCCAACTGCCATCAAGAAAAGCATGGCTGACAGAAAAAACAAGTCAAAGTGCTATTGTCATTGAAAGTGAAGCTATTCGCAATGCTATGAGGTATATATATATATATATATCTGACCAATCCTTGAATTTTGATAAAACAAGTAACCATACATGTAGGCAGTGAAAGATTAGGCTTTTCACGTTTTGTTTTGTAGATTTTCGCGAAGTAATATAGCAGTACATCGTAAACCGAAGTGGGAGTACATTCTAATTCAGGTTGTTGTTGTAGGAATGTTGCTTCTACATGATGTTCTTCGATGATAATTAGTTGGATCAATAATTGAATGAATGTTTGTACCGAAATGGTTATTTTGTTAATCATTTTATCAACTAAGTTTTAAATATTTATTGTGCTTCTTTTATTGCTGCTTGTTGGTGAAAATTTAGTACCAAAACAGGCCATATTGATGACAAGAATATGGTCAGATTAGCTAGAGAACCTTTATCAAGTCAATTGCTATTGTTATGAACTCGCCATGTGTGAGCTAAGGAAAGCTCGACATTATTTAAAGCTTATCAACTCAGCCATTTCTTCCCCCATTACTGTTTTGGATTAAAATTATTCCATTTGAATTTTCTCATACTGAGTAATAATTATTCACGCTATGGTTCATATTTTTGCTGTCTATAGGCAAGATGTTTTCAGTCATTTGATTTTCTTAGTTGAAACATTGAATTTAAACGATGAGGGTTTTAAAGGTCCCACGAAATGCATGGCCATAGTTTCGCTTGAACTGTAGCCCTTTAAAGCCTAGCTATTTTTCCTGTTTGGTTCCTGGTGCTGCTGTTGTTTTCTTTCCATGGCAATTTGCTGTTTGCCATGACCGATCGAGCGCATGGGATTCATACTTATACAGTGTTTTTTTTGTCTGTTGCAAATTTGGGATTGTTGATAAAATTTAAGTTTAAATTATGNTATATATATATTATAGTCTTGCCATGTAAAAGTTATATTTTTAGCTTTAAATTTTGTGGGTACAAGTTGAAGTTGTCTCTTTGAAATGTGGTATGAATGTCATTCTACCAACATGGGGTTGTTTGTTTGTTTTTTGGAAAATTTGCAGGCATACCAAATAGTTCTTATGTATTTACATATCTAACATGCAAAGTTTGATATTTACATTTATAATATATTGGTGCTATAAATCTGTGCAAGAAAAGGTGGTATTTCAATGTTAAAAAGTTAGTAATTGTAGTATTTTTTATGTGATGTTGAAGATTTGAGTGATATACATGTCAATATCAGATTTCAGGTGTCACATATGTAAATATATAAGAATCATGTGGTATGTATGTAAATGCCCTCATTTTTTTTTTTTTTTACTTCGATTATTTCAATTCTTACTAAATTTTATATATAATTTCAAGTAAATTGTTGATATAATTGAAAAACTGTAATTTATAATTTTTTTAATGAAATCGCATTATGCATTGTATTAATTGTATTAGAAAATGCTAATCTTGTGATATCCTATATCATATTAGTATCGCAGTTTATGATTGTTCTTACCATGTTTATTAAATATTGGACATTCATTAGGCGAATGTACAGTTTATCGATAATGCGATTTAATTGATATTAGTTAATTTGTCAAATCTTTTCATGTTTTTTATTCTCAAAGTCTTTAGTGTTTCTGATTCATAAAAACATATGAGAAAATATTAGGTCACGACTCTGGATGCATCCGGAGTTCAATATGAGGATGACACGTGTAAAGTAGATCAATCACAGTGTTTTATTGATGAGTTCACTTTACACGCGGTGTCTCCTAATTAAATTTCGGATCATCCAAGAGTCCTGAGATAATATTTTCTCTAAACATATATAATTTTGTTCGATTTCTGAAGTCCAATTAGAATTTTTGAGATGTTTGGCTAAAAAATCATCATTGGTTGATGTGAACTTTTAATTTTAAAATAATAGTATTCATCGTCTGGTGAATATGCAGACATTAATTGTGTGTTTACTTTGAAATAATATAAAGTTGATTTGTAGGTATTTTAGTTAAATATTATTTATCTTTAGATTGCTTTTATTACTATATGTTTCATAAACGTCTAGGGGGAAATTAGGGAAGATTTAAATCATATTTTATTAAGAAGCTTACATGAATATTATAGTTGGACTGTAGCACTAATTCCTAAGTTGAACTCTGGAAACTTTTATGCAAGGGATTGTTTGGCTTGAAGTAAAAGTAATTTATTGTGACTAAATTATATTTTGAATATTTATGTTCTATTTGGTTGTCTTTACAATTAATATAGAGGATTTTTTTTTTTTTTTGATTTGGTGTATATAAATGGAGTATAAATATTATTTATTAGATATTTATATCATATCATTTTTATTAATTACATATATAATTGAGGTAAAAATGTAATTCCAATACTTGTCTATATATATATATATATAGTATGTTCACTTCAACTTTCAAGAAATAAATATTATAGTGATAAGTTTATACCTATTGCCTGTAAATATTTCCATCGCCCTAAAACAGTTAGTGTGAAGGTGATGCAACATGACAAGTCTATTAATAAGGCACAGCTTTTTACTTTTTTTAATGGTTAGCCCTTTTTCTATTTGTTATGGTTATGACATGGTAACTTCTCTATAATTTTATATAGAAAAATAAATAAATTTTGCATGTATCTTTCTCCTTTATGTATGTATGTATGTATGCAACCATATATGTATCTTTATAGTCATATATTGTGCTTTAGTAAATTGTGCTTGCAGGGTGCATAAATGGCATAGCAATCAATATAATTGCTCACCGACGACTCTTGTAAATCTATAAACACGCTCTCGTGGCCCAATCAGCAGAAGATAAGTTTAGATTGTATTCAAAACAAAGATTTAATCAATTAACAGTCATCTGACAGCCCGTCCATGCTAAGAATTATCTTATACTTTGGAGGCGTTTGGGTTCACTTTCTATTTTTCTTTTCTTTTTTTTTTTTAGTTTTCATTTTTTTCTATTTATATTTTTAGTTTAACATAGAAGAAAATATGTGTGACTCAATTTTTCAGGTTTTAAAAACAAAAAAATAATTGCATATTAAAAAAACAAAAAACAAAATATGTTGGGCTATCCTTAATCTTCTTCTCAATAAAATTTGAGATGAAGCAAGAGGTAGGGTTGTAAACGAGGTGAACAACAGCGAGCCCAGGCTCAACTCGTGTTCGGCTCGTTTATATTTCGAGCTCAAAAAGTGTTTTCTTGTTCGGCTCTTTTGTTTAACGAGTTGAACACGAGTTGTCACGAATAAAAGTCATTTTGACAATCATAATCAAGTAGTCATAAGATGTTAAGGGTTGGGGTAAGATTTAAAAATTATTGTTTATATTAAAACATCATTTGAATCTAGTTTAATAATTTTTATTCTATTTTCTTAATTAATACTTTTATTTGATTATAAATTTTTGTGGTCTTGTAGTTAATTATTTTTTTTTAAATACGATTCATATATGTATGTATGTATGTATGTATGTATAATAAAAGTCATTTTAACAATCACAATCAAGTAGCCATAAGATGTTAAGCGTTGGGGCAAGATTTAAAAATTATTATTTATATTAAAACATCATTTGAATCTAATTTAATAATTTGTATTCTATTTTCTTAATTAATACTTTTATTTGATTATAAATTTTTGTGGTCTTGTAGTTAATTATTTTTTTTTAAATACGATTCATATATGTATGTATGTATGTATGTATGTATAATAAAAGTCATTTTAACAATCACAATCAAGTAGCCATAAGATGTTAAGAGTTGGGGCAAGATTTAAAAATTATTATTTATATTAAAACATCATTTGAATCTAGTTTAATAATTTTTATTCTATTTTCTTAATTAATACTTTTATTTGATTATAAATATTTGTGGTCTTGTAGTTAATTATTTTTTTTTTAAATACTATTCATATATGTATGCATGCATATGTATGTACGTACGTACATGTATGTATGTATGTATTTTTATTATGTTAAGTATGTAATTGATATTGTGATACATGGAAGGGACTGTGTCGATAAATTGATGTATAATCGTCATGATTCATATTAATTTCATACTTAATAATTTATGATTTAACCAATATAAAGAAGGATTTATCTTACATTTTGTGCAATATGTTATGCATTATTAAAATTAAATGAGCTAAGTAGGAGAATGTTATATTTTTATTTATGACTCATATTTATTTTAATAACTTATGAGATTTATTTTGATAACTTAAGTTATTTATTTTCTTAACTCATAACTTATTTCATAAATTATGACAAATTATGATATTTTGATAACTTAAGTTACTTATTTTCTTAACTGATAATTTATGTCATAACTTATGACAACTTATGATATTTTTTTTTTTATAATTTAAGTTATTAATTTTTTTAATTCATAACTTATGTCATAACTTATGATATTTATTTTTGTAATTCATGATAACTTAAATTATTAATTATCTTAACTCATAACTTATGATAACTTATGATATTAATTTTTTAACTCGTGTAATCCCTAAAATGAATAAGGGTTACTAATTTATGTCATTGATTTTAATAATAAAATATCAATTAGATTATTAAATTAATATAAGTCCTATTGGTTTGTAACCCCCTTGATGGATGGTGGTTAAATAGAGCATGATTTAGAGAATGTGTCATCTCTCTTCCTAACATATCCCGTATATTTCCCTCCATCAGAAAATACAGAAAGTTTCAAGAGATTAGAGAGAGAAACTCCATTTCTTCAATATCAAATTTCTTCAAGATCAAATTTTATCATCATGAATACAGGTATATGTTACTTTATTATGGATATGTAAAAATCATAAATTTAAAAGATCTTGGCTATTATGTATTTTTGGAATTTGTGTCATAAAGTTCAAATATGAATTTCTAATAATATGGGCAAGAACAACCAACCTTAGCTCGATATTTTAGGCATAAAGGACTTATTTTTTTAATAGAATTAGATGATTTTGATATAATGTGAAAGCTAACAAAATTTTTTTATAGATTTTAGCCAAATTCTAGTAGATGCATTATAATTTTGAGGAATGTTTGAAAGATGGAAATCTATTCTTTGACAACCGATCTTTTCTTCCTATTTAAGCTATAACACACTCATTTAGTAACATAATGGGATGCTTTTGTTATCATCTAAAAGCTAACAACATTATCTACATTTTTTATTCTGTTCATTTTAGTCAATTACAAGTACAGAAGTTGTAGTTTATAAGAATAATTAAAAAACTAATATTTGTATTTGAAGAGCCAACTCTATCTACTATATAGTCATTGTTTGTTTTTTAATGAAATCGGATGATTTTAATATCATTCTAGGACTATTATGTTACCCTGTATCGATAGATTATGATTTTTAGGATTATTTGAAAAATTAAAATTTTTCTTGGGAAAGTTGAACTTATATCTCTATTTCATCAATATCACACTCATTTAGTAACGAAATTGAATGATTTTAGTATTGTTGGAAAAGTAACAATTTTTTTTTATGACTTTTTTGTCATCCATTTTCAAGTAAATTTAAATATATATGTTACACTTTAGATAAATATATAAAAAATTAAAATTTATTAAAGATTAGGTAACCTTATCTTGCTATTTCAATCATAACATACTCCTTATTTAAAGGAATTAAATGGTTTTAGTATTGTTGGAAAGCTAACAAAATTCAACCAATTTCGAGTAACTACACTATAATTTTTAGGAATGTTTGTAAAATAGAACTCTCTCGTGAAATAGTCGATCTTATCTCGCTATTTTAGTATTATCACACTCACTTTTTAGTTTTAAATCAACATTTTTTTTTCAATTTTAAGTAGAAAGATGAATACTTGATAATTTGTAACAAGATAAATTTATAAATATATACAACTTATAATAAAAATAATTATAATTCTAACAAAAAGGACAAACTACATTTATAAGCATTTCTTAAAAATGCGAAGCATTGAACTGATTCCATCAAAAATTAAAATCTCATAATTTATAACCCATCAATTGAGACAAACTTAATTGCATGAAAGGAATAGAATAAACAAGCTAAGGCCTACATAATCAATTTAACTGTAAAATACTACAATTGGAGAACTATGAGGCTCCCAAAATTTGCTTTATAACTCGTTATTATGAACAAACATAACAAAACCATGTCATCCTCACCAAAAGGTTAAACAAGTGATAAAAAAGCATGAGTGGCCTAAGAAGAAAAGGGATCAATATGGTTGATGCAAACTTTAAGCATGCAATATGACATGAGAGAAAAGGCCTTGTTGGCCAATTCAAGCAGCACATCTTCGGTTGTTGTGTAGTGCATGAGAGACGGCTTGGTGAGGAACAATAATTATGGGGTGAGATTTGCACGTGCAATTAGATTAGGTAGATCTGATAACTAACAAGGTAACCATGAGATGTCATGCATTGTTAACAATCCTGTAATCAATAGATGATAGTTGCACAACAGGAAAAATAATTGTTCACTCAGTTATCTTCCTCCTGGGACTGAAATTTGTCATAATTCGTAGTGGTAATTGGTTCAGAACAACATCTGATAGGCCCGCAAACACCCACATGATGGGCAAACCTTTGTTACGAACCAAATAATAAATTTTCTAAGAAAACACACTCTTTGCATAAAGGAAGAGAAAAAATGAACACCCAAAAGTCCCATTTTCATCAAAGAAACATGCCTTATATAGGAGACTGGTAGGAAATACACTTGGACTGTCAAAAAGACCAATGTACCCTTTTAAAAGAAAAGAAAAACAAATACAATTCATAAAGAAAAACTAAAAACAAATACGAAGATTGTCCTAGATTGCTCCTGCATCATTCTCCTGGGGTTAGAGAAATCTCTTCTTGTTGACCACTGTCTAAATAACCTTTCTTTTGAGAAGTCAAGTTAGATAAATTAAAACAGAAAGAAGCATTATAATCTATGGGGAGATTGATTTGGTAGGCATTTTCATTAATTTGTTTGACCACTTAAAAAAGGACCATTGGCTTTGACTAAGAGCTTCCCGTATTTACCCAATGGAAAATTCTCTTTGCATACCCAAGTGCAAACCATAGCTCCCACCTTAAAAGATACAATTTTGTTACCCTTGTTAGCTTTTCGGCAGTACCCTTCTATCTTTTGGATGATATTGTCTCTTACCAGCTTGTGCATGTTGTGCATCTCTTGTATGGGGCTTCCACATCAAGACTGATGGCCACATCTTCCATGATTGGTAAGAGATCCAAGAGAATGGGATTGAGACCATACAACACTTCAAAGGGACTGAACTTGGAGGTTTTATTTGTGGGAAATATTGTAAGAAAACCCCAATTATGATAAAAAAAAGATCTCATTGTCGTATATTTTTTTCGTATAACATATAAAAAAAAAATTCAAGCTTCGGTTAACACATTCAATTTGATCATTTGTTTGAAGATGTGTTGTTGAACTAAATTGTAATTTAGTTCCCAACCTCCTTAATAAGGTCCACCACAAGTGACTTAAAAACTTCACATCTTGATTGAAGACAATAGTGTGGGATACTCCAAGATGACGTGCCACTTTTTTAAGTATAAATCGATGATATGAAATGAACCCAAAAAAGTTCATCAAGGAATAAAATGTATCATTTTTTTAAAACCAATCCACCACCACCATAATAGAGTTTATATTGTGTAAGGTTAATGACAAACCCACAGCAAAATCTATGTGCACTTCAATCCTAGAAGCTTCAAAAATCAGTAATGATAATATAGTCTCAAATTCTCAATTCGGGTTTTTTTCCCTCTTGCACACTTGACGTCTCTTCAAAATCCACTCCAAAGCCACCTAAAGGGCATGTCAATAGAATCTGTCTTGTAGTAGGGCTAAAGTCTTGTCCCTTCCGAAGTGACCAGCTAAACGCCCATCATGGCATTCGACTAACAAGGCTTCCCTCAAAGATCATTGTGGTACACACAAATGAGTTCCAAAGTAGAGGAATTCTTCCTTGACATAAAACATGTGAAGAGGTCCTTGCAAGAATTTCTTCCAAATATCCTGAGAGTTGCCATCTTGTTCATAAATCTTCTTGCATATGTCAAAGCCCACCATTCTGGCTTGAGGATTAACTAACACTTGATAAATGTGGCTACGAGCATCGATCAATTGATTTATAACATCATACTTATGCTTTAGTCTTAAATAAATGGATAAAAGGGATTCCACCCAAGTGGCGTGACATCCTTGTAGCTTGTTTTTGCCTTGAAATATTTAAAGCTTCATGCATGTAAAAAGAATACATTCGTTAGCCAACAAGTAATGACTCCCATGTAGGAGGGCCCTTACAATTGCATAAAACTCCTAGCCATGAGTGGAGTATTTCCTGCAAGCTTCATTTAGCTTCTCGGTAAGGAAATACACCAGATGTCCTTATTGAATAAAGACAACTCCAACGCTAACTTTAGATGTGTCACACTGTAAATTAAATAAGATGACAAAATTAGAAGTCTCTACGCCGAGGCTAAGAAAACTGCTTCCTTCAATTGATCAAAACTTCTTGGAGCAATTTTGGTCCAACAAAATTGAGAGGTTTTAGGTATTTGAAGCAAGTGTGCTGTGAGGGAGCTGAAATTTTGAATGAAGTGATGATATAAGGAAGCTAACCTATGATTCTATCTCACGGTATTGAAGATGGTTGGTCACGTCCATTCCTTTATTTTTTTTTAAATTTGTTCGGATTTATCTCCATGCCTTTGAATGAAATCAAAAACCCAAGAAAATTAATATTAAACAACATAAATTAACATTTATCTTTGTTTGTAAACAAATGATGCACTTTTAGAATCTTAAAAATCCTATGTAGATGTTGTAGGTGGTCACTTGGATTTTAGTTATATATAAGTATGTCATCAAAGTATACTACTACTAATTTATCTAAGAAAGCTTGAAAATATGGTTCATCAAGCACATGAAGGTACTTGAGGCATTGGAAAGCCCAAATGGCATAATGGTTAGTTCATGGAACATATCATGCATCTTAACTATTGGTTTCCATTCGTCAGCCAACCGAATTCGTATTTGGTGGTATGCACTTCTTAACTCTACGATGGAAAACACTACAGATCCTTAATTGATAAAAAAAAAGTGATAAATCTTGATGGGGTATCCATTCGTCAGCCAACCGAATTCGTATTTGGTGGTATGCACTTCTTAATTATTGGTTTCCATTCGTCATCTTGATGGGGTATCAAAAAGTGATACTTAATAGTTAGCTTGTTCGCCACTTAGTTGTCGATACACCAGTGCCACAAACTGTCCTTCTTGGGTACTAATAAATTGGGAATACACAAAGCTAGATCTTGGTTGAATAAGACCCTTTTAAATTAAATTTCTACTTATTATTGTTGCTCCTTTTATTACTTAGAAAACATTTTGTATGTGGGACGGTTAGGAATAATAGAGCCCAGGATAAGTCCACGACATGTTGGATTTCTCTTAAAGGTGCCAAATCTACTAGAATCTCATCTGGAAAGCTTGTTTAGAGTTTTTATAGTAATTTTTCAACTCCCATAGAGGGTGGCGGTGTCTTATCTTGAACATTAGTGATGATAAGTGCTAAATCATGAAGAGGGCTGACTGATGTTGAATGGCTATTGTTTAGCCCTTGATGGTGTGTCCTCCTTCATGGGAACCATCACAAAATTGCTACCATTGTTATTGAAGGCTTTTTTATTATTGAATACTCAAATGGTAGTTTTCTAATCATATTGCAATGGCCTTCCAAGCAACAAATGACAAGTCTCCACAATGGGTTGTTTCAACAAATGAAATCGCATTGGTCCTCTTCTTGGAATTTTTGAAAAATATGAAATTCTATTAGAATTTATTCAGCAACTTGGAGTTCATTTCACTTTTTAAGCCATGCAAGTTGATAAGGATGTTTAAGCGGTTGTGTGATCAATCCATGTTTCTCTACTATTGTAGCAGAAACCGCGTTTTCATAATTTCCACCATCGATGATGATACTGCACACTTTTGAGTCACGCCAGCCCTGCATCTTGTCCTAAAAATATGATATAGAAATTTGTAGTTGAAATGGCGTTTAACATTTGTAAGTCTATGAAAGACCACTACTTCCTCTACATCTACATGCAACACTTGATCTACTATATGGTTGTTGTCTTCTTATCCATAAATATCCTCCTCTTATGAATTTTTTTCTTCTACCAATGACATGACCCAATAATTAGGACAATTGGATGTTATATGTCCAAACCCATGGCACTAAAAACACCTCCTTGAAGATGGGTCTATGCCTATGATGACTTTGGTGATGTTGAATTCACTCTTCCTCGCACTCGGCTGGACCCAATTTTGTCCAACTCTAGACTGAACCAATTCTCCCCCGGGGGTGGTGTAAGGGCTTTTATTTATTTCAATTATGTTGTTGTTTAACCTTGAAAACAAGGTTGATGATGTTTTGGAGAGTCCAAAAAAATGGTGGTTGTAGTACATAGCCTATGGTTGGCATAGTCTACCCATGAATTGAACAAATCAAATGCTCTTTTGGTTCAATTAGGTTGTAATTCAACCCAAGGAGTTTGAATTTCGCTTTATATTCCTCCACAAACAAGTCTTATTTTAAAAGATTATGTAACTTTAAGAAAATTTTTTGTCGTTAATGCTCNAAAATGGTGGTTGTAGTACATAGCCTATGGTTGGCATAGTCTACCCATGAATTGAACAAATCAAATGCTCTTCTGGTTCAATTAGGTTGTAATTCAACCCAAGGAGTTTAAATTTCGCTACATATTCCTCCATAAACAAGTCTTATTTTAAAAGATTATGTAACTTTAAGAAAATTTTTTTGTCGTTAATGCTTCAACTTGAATTGTTTTTGTATTTCTTTCTTTATTTTATCCCATGCTATAATCTTTGATAACCTTTCTCTTTGCCTTATTCTCTTTAAGCTTTCCCACAACATTGATGCATTCTTTTGAGTTTGATTGCCACTGACTTGACCACATATTATTGTGGCACTTATTTGTAATCAATTATTCACTCCATCATGTGTAGTCAACTATTAAATTCTTTCGATTCTAATCTCCTATCAAAATCAAGAATATCAACCATTATTCAAAAATCTAAAATTTTGAAGGTTATCTTCTCCTATACATGTGAATTGGCATATCTTCCTCCTTGAACACCTCTTGGAAGAAGTATTTTCTTCCATTCTTCAACTGCCTCCCCCACATTATTTTCTTTTCTCTGATTTCCAAAATCTTATTGTTCAAGAACAAAGAGCATTTCTTACAAAACACTGCATTTTTTAATGCAGTTCTTCTACCATCATTTCTTGATTAGGTCTTGGAAGATTTCAACAAGGTGGAATTTCTAGAACCTAAAATCAGCATAACAGTGAATGAGATAATATTCTTCTATACTTTGATAGAAGGAAGCCTAAAATCTGGATAGCAACAACATTTATATGTAGCTGGAACTGAGAAAAGTTCAATGGTTGAATGACATTAGGTAAATTTATGTTATTTTAACAATTGAAAAACTATATTTTCTTTCTTATTTATCATGATTTTATGCTTGTGAAAGTTTCTTTGTGATATTTTACAGGTTACAAGGGTTGAACACATTTCATGAAACTAAAACATAAAGTAGGCAAAGTCATTGGACCAGTGTAATCACCATAGAATGCAGTTTAATTATGTATAAATCATTGTTGGTCTGGCATAGTTATGCCCGCTTTTGTTCTGGTCTTGTCGGGTATTGCTTGGTTACTCCATGTCACTTTATTGTTACATTGTTGTTTGACTAAGAACAAACTTTTCAAACTTTTCATGGAATTTTTGGCAAGGGCTAAATATGGCTAAATTTTTGGCTAAACTTTTAAATAGTTATGCCCGCTTTTGTTCTATCTTTCTCTTGGCGGCCTGTCGACGCTATTTTTGTTGTTGGAGGAGTTGCTCGTAAGAAGCTGTCGGTCACCTGAATCGAAATCTCATCGCCCGCTTTGGAAGGACATTTAATTTACATATATATATTNCCTTTCTCTTTGCCTTATTCTCTTTAAGCTTTCCCACAACATTGATGCATTCTTTTGAGTTTGATTGCCACTAACTTGACCACATATTATTGCGGCACTTATTTATAATCAATTATTCACTCCATCATGAGTAGTCAACTATTGAATTCTTTCGAGTCTAATCTCCCATCAAAATCAAGAATATCAACCATTATTCCAAAATCTAAAATTTTGAAGGTTATCTTCTCCTATACATGTGAATTGGCCTATCTTCCTCCTTGAACACCTCTTGGAAGAAAGGATTTTCTTCCATTCTTCAACTACCTCCCCCACATCATTTTCTTTTCTCTGATTTCCAAATTTTATTGTTCAAGAACAAAGAGCATTTCTTGCAAACACTGCATTTTTTAATGCAGTTCTTCTACCATCATTTCTTGATTAGGTCCTGGAAGATTTCAACAAGGTGGAATTTCTAGAACCTAAAATCAGCATAACAGTGGATGAGATAATATTCTTCTATACTTAGATAGAAGGAAGTTTAGAAGCTGGATAGCAACAACATTTATATGTAGCTGGAACTGAGAAGAGTTCAATGGTTGAATGACATTAGGTAAATTTATGTTATTTTAACAATTGAAAAACTATATTTTCTTTCTTATTTATCATGATTTTATGCTTGTGGAAGTTTCTTTGTGATATTTTACAGGTTACAAGGGTTGAACATTTCATGGAACTAAAACATAAAGCATGTAAAGTCATTGGACCAGGGTAATCACCATAGAATGCAGTTTAATTATGTATAAATCATTGTTGGTCTGGCATAGTTATGTCTGTTTTGTTGTGGTCTTTTCGGGTATTGCTTGGTTACTCCATGTCACTTTATGGTTACATTGTTGTTTGACTAAGAAAAAACTTTTCAAACTTTTCATGGAATTTTTGGCAAGGGATATATATGGAGAGCTTCGACATGACCTAGAGGGGAGCTATACAGTCTTTGGAGGCTCTCTTCGGAAAGATTTAGGGTTCCACTTTAAAAACCTAGAGTTCCTCTTTTTCTTCATTTTGGGAAGGAACTTCTAGGGTTGTTTTGCCTTTGAGTTTTTAGTAGGTTTATATTAGGGTGATATTGAGTATTGTGTGTGAGAGAGGTTGTGGATATTTGATCATTATAAGGTGAGGTTTTGGTGTATTGCTAAAGTCACTTGGCTTGGTCATAATTTTGTACCTTCTAGCACTTGTATATTTAATTAATTCAATTAAATTCTCCATGTTTTTATCCCTCTTGTCTCATAGCTAAATCTACTTTCATGCTCTTGTGATGTAAGGATAATTTTTCTTGATATTTTACTATGAGTTTTTCTCCATATATGCATATGTGTATTTGAATTATGCATGTTGATGTATTAATGTTTTTATTGTTGTTTACTTCTAACCTAATTAATTTGGTAGTTACCACTTCTCACGATTTAGGACTTCTAATTGTCGTCTATAAGATCAAGTAAATTAACACACGATAGCCTACTAGAATAGGCATATTTTCATTAGAACATTACAACCAAGATAAGGGATCTGAGGAATCATTAGACCATTGTATGGTTAAGTCCTTCCTAATTGTAATATGATTTCTAACTCTTCTTATAACCTAGATATAAACTAATAAGGATTGTATTCCTGGTTTTCAATTATCATGTAGAGGACTTCATAGGCAAAAATAAAGAAAACACTATATAAATGTCAAAGAGCATGAGTCTCATTATCTCTAAATGACTTAATGCTTTTACTTGTTATTTTTGTTTGCTGTTATTTCTATTTATTGCTCTTTTAGGATCAGTAGAACTTCCAATCTTGCACTTCAATCAACTTTAATTAGATTCATTGGTCTAATAAACTAAAACATTCTCAGTTAGAAATATTTTTACATTATTCTCCTATGATCGATATATAAACTCATAATATGTATATTACTTGATTGACATGTATACTTGCATGATTAACCAACTTGCCTCACAGCAATTTTGAGCATTAGAATTTTTATCACGGATAGAAGTAAAAAAATTTTAACTTAAGGAAATTTTTAGTTGAAATACTTAGAGTTTAAATTTGAAATGTGTCATGTTTTCTTATTTATTTTCATCTTTGTTGTCATTTTAATCTCTTATATTTGAAAAATGAAATAATCTAAAAAAATCATTTTTATGTTTATTTGTGTTCATGCAATTACATATTTTCCTATTTAGCTATTCTGATATGCATATTTTTTTCCTTCATTTTTTTTTTTTTTGCATTTCTTATTTTAGAATAGGGTTACCCTACAAACACTTATCATTGCATGAATAAGAGTAGTTTAGGTGAATTGTTGTTATTTGACCCTAAAATTGAAAAAACCTTGAAAAAGATTCAATAAATTCAAAAAATTAAAAAGAAACACTTAGAGATGGCAAACCTTCGTGAAGATCACATGAAACCACTTAAAGAGTTTGTCAACCCATAAATAGAGGGAATCCAAATGCGTATCATTCCATTATCATAATTCTATGACTCACTTGAGTTGAGATAGTCCATAATCCAAATGATCTAAAATAACCAGTTTGAGAAGCACCGACTGAAGATCTGAACATACGCTTAGCCAATTTCCTAGAATTTCACGTCACCTTCGAGTTTAACGATATCCCCAGCGATGTCATTAACCTAAAGCTTTTTTTGTACTTAGGGATAAAGCTAAGTGTTGACCTCATTTTTGGTCACACATGACTTGCATGAACATTATGTTTTTTTCTGCTAGAACCTCAATGAACAAAACCTAAAAATGCTCTTTTTTCAGTCTAGTGTGATCATGTCAAGCTTGGGTGTCACCACACCCAAAAATATTTAAACGTGCTTACCGCTAGTCTGGGTATGACCATGCCTAGAAGTACCTCGATGCGGTCACGCTTAGCCTTAGGCTTGACCACCCCCAGATATCTATGAAGTTATCAATTTGTGTGATTATTTTTCATGCCATGCTAGCAATCTGAGGCCATCGTCCATGAATTTGTGCACAAGCCGTCGTGTCGTTTTGTTGGCAGTGATCTGTTGCACTTCCAACCACCAGACTGATCATGATCATCGACTCACTGCCCAAATTGATGGTCAATGGGGCCCCTGCCACCACCTTCCTTAGGCATGACCACACTTAGAAGTATCTCGGTGCGGTCACATCTATCCCTAGGCTTGACCACATCCAAATATCTGTGAAATTAGCAATTTACATGATCATTTTTTGTGCCATGCTAATGATTTGACGCCATCACCCATGGATTTGTGCATGAACCATCACACCATTTTGCCAATAGCAATTATGGCATTTCCAATTAGTAGCAGATGACGATTGTCGACTCACCACCAAAATCGATGGCTAGGGAGGCCTCTACCACCACCTTCCCAGCCTTTAAATAGGTGTCTCCGACACTTTCATGACATGCTAAACTTCAACTCTCTGGTACTTACCTCAAACTACTCGAATGGAGGAAGAAGAAAGAAGTAAATTTCTCGAGAGAGCCTCTTCCTCCTTTGGTCAGCCTCCTTTCCAGTAAGTCACTTCTTCCCTTCTCTATTAATTTAAGCATTTATTTTCCTAAGTTGAGTTTAGGCTGAGCTAACCAGTTTAATAGCCTTATGCTAGGCTTGGGTTTGGGCTTGACTCAGGTCAGCCCAAATCTGACCTAACCCTAACCTAACCTAGGTTTAAACCTAACCTAACCCAAACTTAAGCCTAACCTAACCTAAACCAAACCTAACTCAAACCTGAATTTAACCAAACTGAATCCTAAAATTAACCCAAACCCAAAGCTAACACGAATCAAACTCAAGCCTAACTTAACATAAATCAAACCAAGTCCAACTTGACCCAACCAAGATCTGACCTGACCCAACTTAGGTTTAACCTGACCCAACTGATCCCGCCTTTCTATATAGATGTAAAATGCGATATATGTGATTATATGCTTAGCTTCCTTAATAGTTACTCTTATTTAATAACAAAGCCAAAAAGTTCATCCAAAGCAAAAGCTAGGTAAGTCTTCTACTACGAAATAAATAAGAATACTGTTATAATAATTAAATATAGGATACTACGCAAGTATACGTATCGTTATCAAGTAATATAGGACTTTTTGATTAAGCCTCGAATATCAAACCCACCAGGAGAATGGAAATATGCACTTTAGAAATTTAAAAATTTTAGATTACAAAAATTTACTTAACAAAATATTCTTACTTAAACTTAAGAGGCTATAATATGAATGAAAATTCCTTTCTTTTTGTATTTTTTTATTTATGAAAATAAAGCAAGCAACTAATTAACTTAACTAAATATTTGCAAGATGAATGCTATATAAGTAAAATATCTTTTTCCTTATCATGAATTAGTTATAAGTATGAAAATTTGATTGTGAAAGTATGCTAAATGTGTTGTGCCAAATAGAAGCAATTATATTCTTTACCCTTACTAGATATGTTATAAAGAACTTTGGTTAATCTATAGTTTGAATGGTCTTAAAGACCAGTTAGGTAGGGAAGATACTGGCTCTGACTCTAGAGTTCCCTCTTCTCCCTCAACCTAGGGGCTAACATCTCATATCAAAACCTAAAACTATAAATCAAATTGGGAGTTTTAGCCTGTCACTCTAAAGTCCTCTAATTTTACACCCTTGAAAAGTTTATTTTTCTATTTATTTGCACTCAACCCTATGAACTACATTCTCATTCATGAAATTAATATGTAATTATAATCATTTATTGACTGAGATAATATCATCTTATATCTTACAAGTTCTCAAAGTAGGTATTAATATCTTAATTGGTCAAATCAAGAAGTAAATGAAGTGCAAGGTTTCAAATCATCACAACTTCTTCCAATATTGAAATCTAATCCTTCACACAAATTCCTTTAAACACTTAATCACTTATCATTTTAAGGAAAAAGATAAAAAAAATTACTCAGAATCCATGAAGAAAACACAACCACACATGAGTTTAATAGTAGAAATCATGCGTACAAATAAGAAATCTAGATTAAAACTAAGTGTAGTCACAAAGATAAACATTTATCTCAAATCCTCTCCACTAATTGTCTTGAAGTTTCTTTTAATTCTCTTTCTTCACTCACAATACAAAGTAATACTCAAAATAAAAAGAAAATGAAAGTGGCTGGTGGCGGTGGCAGCGATGGGCGGCGACGGGGGCGATGGGCGGTGACGGCGACGGTGGGCGGTGGTGATGGTTGTTACTTGGATGAAAGATGGATGTAAAATTTGGTGGGTGGTTGACCTCTTCTCTTGATAATCCAAGTCTTCTTCAATAAATATCCAAAATGTGTCTTGGTGTCCCTTCAAAATGTGTCTCTATTCAATGACTCTTCTAGAATTTTCCACCTCAAAAGTCAATTGAATGAATTTTTGTGTCCATGAGATATTTTCCACGTTCTTACCAAGGGTTGTTTCAAGAACCTCTTCAAAAATTCTTATAAATTCAATGAATCGTCAAATAACTATTTCTAACGCTTAAGCACGGGGTACTTGGCGCTTAGGCATTAGAGTTGAGCGCTTAGGAACCCCAGTTCAGTTTTGTACCTTTCTTCATTTTTTCTCCAAGTTTGACCCTTTTTCACTTATTTTAGAATTTTTCATCCATTTGATTGTACCTGAAAAAAATACACACAAATACCTTTCATTAAAGTGTAATATCTCAAAAATAGATATAAAATGTGTATAAAAATACTATATATTTTAGGTGTATCACTAACCCAGATCCAAACTGACCTAAATCTGGTCCAACTTTACCCAACCTAGGTCCAACTTTACTCAAACCAGGTCTCACCTTACCCAATCCAAAGTTGACCTGGACCAGCCCAAGTTAACCAGGTTAAACCTAAGCTAGCCCAAGTTAACCCAGGCCAAACCTATGTCAACACAAGTCAACCAAAATCAATCTTCGGCCCACCCAAGTGAACTTAGGTTAACCCAACTCTAACCCGGGTCAACCCGATCTAAGCTCAACTTTGAGCTGACCCGAACTAAAAATCTAGCTCACCCTAGCTTGATCCTAACCGAAGTCTAACCTAAGGCTAAAAATAAGTTTGTTTTATATTATATTTCATGTTTCATTCCATGTGTAGTCTTCAATAGTTAAATAAAAATAACAGAAAAACATACAAAAAACAAAAGTGAGGGTGAAAACCTATCATAAGATTGTTTTCTTCACAAACATAAAAATAAAATCCTAATTCAAATTCAAAAGTTAGGAAAACTTTGATTTTTCAACACAACTGATAAACCTAGAAAGTGAGATAAAACATGAATTAAATATTGAATCTCAAATAATGTTTAAAATACACTAATAGAAAAAGTGAGAATAGAATCTAGGTATATCTGACCCGAACATTAGGTTAACTAACTTAGACATCAAATTATGGATCATACACTTAACCCAGGTTAGTCTGAGTATAGAAACCTAGGTTAGTTGAATAGGTACCTTAGTTAGTGCTAAGGAGTAGGACATACAAAATAACAAACTATCCCTGAGATTAGAGAGAATACTTTAGAATGAAGTGACCCATGGCTACTGACAAAGGTATTTTAGACCACTTTGAAACTACAAATCCTCCATGCTATGACATTTTTGGGGGATTCTTAGTTATGATGTTGGTTATATTTGACGAAAACCAATGTTCCCAAAATGACAAAAAATTATGGGCATTGATCCCGACAGTTTATATGCAACAGTATAACAATGACTTTAATTATAGTTTTCACTTATATTTTTCTACTTTGCAACAGTGTCAAAAACTTGATCCTCAAGAAAATAAAAATTTAACTTTTTAATTTATATATATATATATATATTGGGATACTACGCAAGTATAAATATTGTTATCAAGTAATATAAAACTTTTTGATTAAAACCTAAATATCGAACCCACAGGGAAATTACGCAATATGCACTTTTAAATAACAACTTTCTATTCTAAAAATACAATTACCTAAACTACAAATATTTTGCATGATTAAAATTCAATTCTTTTTGGTATTTTTTTGATATTTTGACTAAATAGTAACAATTTAAGAAGATAACTTGAGTTTATGTAAAAGAAAAACACTAAATTTGATAAATATAGTTCTTCTTATTATGAATCAGTAATGAGTATAGGAATTTTGTTGTGAAAGTATGCAAATTTTGTTGTGTCAAATAGGAGCAATTATATTCTTTACCCTTTGCCAGATGCTATAAAGAACATTAACTAATTTAAAATTTGAATAGTTTTAAAGATCGGCTAGCCAGGGAAGATACCAGCTCTTACTCTAGAGTCCCCTCGATTCTCTCCATCTGAGGGCTAACATCTTGTATCAGAACCTAAAATAATAAACCAAGTTGGGGGGCTTTAATTTGTCACTTTAAAGTCCTCTAACTCTACACCTTTCAATGATTATTTTCCTATTTATTTGCATTAAATCATATGAATTACATTCTCATTCATACAACCTCATGTGACTCCTTCCAATTGTTAACTGAGACAATATCAGCTTNATTGTGTTCTTCATTATCTTTTGATTTTTGCAAACACTTATCTAGTGGATTTGCTTTGGTTAAATGAAGTTTTCGTCGTGTTTTCTTCGTGATTTGTGATAGGCTTCTCTTACTCTCTCTTCTTGTTTGGAAATAATGGTATGAGAAGATTATCTCGTTGTTTTCATTTTACTTTTCTTTTATAATGAGTAAAATTCATGTTTAGGATTTTGTGATGCATGTTAGAAGCGAATTTAATTATAAATGTGATGGTTTTTTACTTGCATTTTATTAACATTACAATAAAGGCCCGTTGTAGTGTTAAAATTTGCTGTAATTGCATTAAGACTCGAGAGGGCTGTGTAATTCTCAACAAAGTAGAACTACATTTAGATTCCATGGATGGTTAAGTTCATGGGAGTTGAATGCAAATAAATATGGAAATATACTTTGATAGGCGTAGAATTGGAGATTTTAGGGTGACAGACTAAAATCTCCAATTTGGTCTTATTGTTTGAGAACTGAAGCAGAGATGTTAGCCCTCAGGTGAGGGGAACGTGGTAGCTCCGAAGTGAGAGCTGGTATCCTCCCAGCCTAGCCTGGGATTCAGTAAACAAGCATAAGATTAGTCAATGTTCTTTATGTCTGGACTAAAGGGTAAATAATAGAATTGCTCCTATTTGGCACATACAATATGTAATGCATCTCATTCATTTACATTATCCAATTCATTACATAAGAATAGTAGTTTTTAATATCTCAAAATTCTCCAAACCAATTCATCCAAAAAGAGTTATCTTTAGAATTAATATTTGCATTTAGTTATAGTTACTATCTTTACATTTAACACTTACATTTAGGAGTAGTTGCTAGATAAAACATCATTTTAATCAACATTCCTAACTAAGGACTAATTGTAATAGACTAGAATTTGACTAAGGACCTCTTACCACGCTTCNTTGTAATAGACTAGAATTTGACTAAGGACCTCTTACCTCGCTTCCCTGTGGGATCAATAAACGGGACTCCACCAGAGCCCTGTATTACCTGAGCGATACGTATACTTGCGTTTGAAATTATGACTTTACAAAATCATTACAAATATATAAATCTGGGTTCATAAATTCTTTCATCNGAAATTATGACTTTACAAAATCATTACAAATATATAAATCTGGGTTCATAAATTCTTTCATCTTAAAAGTTGAATCAATTTTTTGGCGACATTGTCGAGGGTTTAAATCTTCTAGTAGTGGTGTCAAATTCTTGTATTTTTAGGTATATAAAAAGTTGTTGTAAATGGACGGTCATCGGGCTAGGTCATTAAGGACGATGATGGAGAGTCGTCTGATTGCGAGTTTAACTCATCAACGGATGAGATCAAGCCGGATAACGCTTCCTTATGCGAACCGCAGGCCTATTCACTACTAAGGTGGATGGCGGCATCAAATAGGAGCGCACCTCGTGGAGCTTTATAGCCGTCGTAGGTTGACATGGCGTCGCGCGTTTAAATAGATAAATAGGGATTTAAATAATTCAGAAAATGCTCCATAACTTCAAAAATTCATATCTTGGCNATGGCGTCGCGCGTTTAAATAGATAAATAGGGATTTAAATAATTCAGAAAATGCTCCATAACTTCAAAAATTTATATCTTGGCGTAGAAAAATCATAAAAATAAAATAAAAATACCCTCTTGCTCTGTGAATAGAGGAAAACAATAGGAAAATGGTTTGAAGTTTATTTGATGCATATTTTATTTTTAATTAAATAAATACAGTTTTGAGTCTTTTGATTATCCATGCATGTAGACATTTCACCATGGTTTGAAATTTTGGCATGTTGTTGTCTCTGTCTTAGGGAACATACCTTGATTTTTCCAATGTCAGAAGAGATCCTTAGACAAATATCCATATTTTTCAAGTTTATGTCCATTATTTGCATAAATTAATCATAATAATTAGCATGTTGCTTAGAAAATTCCAAGAAAATTTTGGAAGATTTAATATGACCAGAGAACCCTTTGAAAAATATTTTATGGGTTAAGTCATTAAGAACACACCTAATTTCCACCAACCCTAAAACACAAAGAAAATTAATTTTGAGAAACACAAACTTTCAAATGACTTAATTTTTTATTTCCACTGTGACTTAAACTTCAGAGAATTCCCCATAAAAATTTCAAAGCATTTGGAGTTCATTTGACAACTCAAATTGATTTTCTAAGTTAAATATCATTTTTAACACTAAAATGATTTTTAAGAATTAAAATATAACTTTAAAAATTATGAAAATGAGTTTTTGAAGTTCTCTGTAGTCAGAGGAATTTTCTAAAAATAAAATAGTGATTAAAATAAAAATCTCATTTTTAGTCTATTTTTAAATACAAAATAATTTAAAAAATGATAAAAAACACAAAAATAACAAAATTCATGGAAATGTTTTAAATTGTTTCCTAAGCACTTAGGAATAATTGGAATATTTTTCCTAATTTTCAAAGTAAAGATATTGAATTTTGAAGCTTAAAATAATTTTTAAAAGGCTAAAAATGGATTTTCTCTAAAATAATTCCAATAATTCAAATAAAGGTAAAAAAATATGAAATTTGCTTCTCTAGGTTCCCTGACCTTAGAGAGATTTAATAAAGATATAAAATTTNAATAATTCCAATAATTCAAATAAAGGTAAAAAAATATGAAATTTGCTTCTCTAGGTTCCCTGACCTTAGAGATGACCTTAGAGAGATTTAATAAAGATATAAAATTAAATTTTCCACCTTTAAAATATTTTATAGTTAATAAACACTCGAGAACTTGAAACAATTTTAGTAATTAAAATAAAACTCAAAAAATCTTGAAATTTGGTTCAAATAATTCTCTGGTCTAAGTCTACCTCCAGTAAAAATTTCAAGGGATTATGCTTTGCCTTGGGCAAGTTATAAAATTTTCTTTAAAAAATAATATTTTTGCATAAAAATAAATATGTAAATTAAATTAAATTTTGAAAAATCACATTTTCCCCTCTGATGTCTTAATTAACCCATGAGTGAGGTGGGATGAAAATTTCAAAGTCATTTGAATTAAATTTGGCAAATTATGAAGTGGGGTAAAATTATAATTTTGGAAATTTAGGCTTAATTCAAAGAGGGAAAAGAGTAACCTCTGATCTTAATTAACATGTTTGGATGACTGAAACATAAGGGGAATAATTGGTAGAAATCAATCTCATTTTTTATTAATTAAAGGATAAATTTGTAATCTCCCTAAATTATTAAAATTAAGAATTTTAGTAAATTAAATGATCCTAGACTTAGGGGTATGATTTCAGGTGTTGATAACTCATTAATTTAATACCTCTATATGATGTTCCAATGATCTTCAAAAAAATGAATCATCATCACTTAAAATTCAATCTTTTCAAAATAATTAAGATATCCACCTAGGTCTAAAGAGCTTATTGGTGATCTAAGTTAAATCAAATTTGATTAAATGAGGATTAGAAAAGTGAACATAGCTAAATTTAACACCTTTGAACACTACAAGCCCAAATAAAAAAAAAAATTGGCTATGTCTTAATAACACTAACTTGCCCTCTAAGGGTCTTCACCCACATAATTCTCAAATTAAACCACAAGTGATAATTACCCTACTCATAGGGATAATTGAAACATCAATGTTCACTGAACATTAGACATATTTTTATAGGGTGGATTTATTAAGCAACAAATAAGTTTAAATGAGCTTGAGACTTTTCACCATACGGTGAGAGGGAAGCATGGACCTGCTTCTTTCTCTATACATGTTGGATACCTTAGAGGTCTACTAAACTTAATATATTTTGCTTTACTAAAATCATCCTTAATCAAGCTAATAGGGACCCATCAAGATATCACCTAGGGTTAGGTAGGTCACCAGAACTTTACTTCCCTGCTTCATATAAAATGCCCTGACATGCATTTTGAGTTTCAGGTGGTTGAACGAGAAAACTCGCTAGGTACACTTTTGCAGTTTACAATGTCATATTTCTTGTACTTTCATACTGTACTTTTTATGTTAACATAAACTTGCATGCTAAACAACGATGTCATCCTGCATGAAAACTAAAACTGTCAGGATAGCCACAAAACCAAAACCAAAACCAAAACTAAAATCAACTAAGATAAAAATCACCGCCACAACATTCAAAATATAATACAACTCAAAATTTAATCACAAACATCACACAAAACAACAACTACAATAAAATTAAGACGTCTCTATCGGATGATCGACAATCCCTCGGAAGAGGTAACCTACGATTGCTAATGAGGCTTCCCATGGTCTAAATGAAATTATGCAACTCATTAAGTTGAGTTTAGTAAATTTATTTGTACTAAGTGAATCCAATAGAAAATAGTGATAACGGATCGAGGGAACCGTATGATCCTAACCGGTGTCGTTCTAATCAACTTTAACTACCCCATAAAATTTAAAGAACTTCAACCATAGGGTCACTTGATTTGACATCGTAACTTGACACCCTAGAAAGCTAAAAACTCGTTACGGTAAGGAGCTTGGAGCTAGCATGACGGGCATCACGACCATCTTCAACAGCAAAACCTGTTTTCCTCAGCTAAACCAATTTCCTTCCTTAGAATTAAATAACAATGTCATAGGATTTCAAGGTTGTCTGGTTTTGCAACATATATCATGACCTCATATTTAGGCTTTTGTACAGCTCTGCTGTTCAATATAAGCCCTGACTCGTCTTAGGATTCCGAGGTTGTCGTTCGTCACGACCTAAATCTTCACATCTTCGAGGCTATTTGTGTGATCGTTCCATACAAATGCAAGCTCTAATTATATAAAATTGGAAGGATGAAACACTTAAATATTTCTCCTCAAAATTGAAGCCAAACAATAGGATAGACTGGGAAGTCACCGAGGTTCTCCTCCAGATTTATGACGACCCCTAGTTCTTCCTCCTTTGGACTCTATAACAAAATGTTCCAAACTTGAGTCATTCTCATTTCACACCTCTTTGTCCGATTTTATTGAAAATTTCTATCCTTTTGAAATCCTTGAAGATAATATTTCTTGATTTTTATCGAGAGTTTTCTTAAGTGATTTCGGCCATTTAAGATGTAATTAACTATAGAGGCTTGCCCTTATAGGAAGCTCGTCTGAACCCAGCTTAATATAAACCCTATTTAATTCTTCATATTAAATAAGAGAAATTTTCGGCAAATACAACAGTTTCGCAGACCAAGCGAACGTCATACATTTTTTAGTTTATTTGATCGACCATCATCCTCAAGTTTTGTGTTTATTCTTTGAGATAGATATAGGGTTTGAGGTATAACTCTCTTTCATTTAAACTATGAAAAATATGGGGTCAGTTTGATTTTATATTTTTCTAAACTTAAATGTCCTTCCGAAGAGGGTGGCAGGATTTCGATTCCGACGACCGACAACTTCTTATGGGCAACTCCTCCAACCAAAATAGTGCTGACAATAACTTAAGTTATTAATTATCTTAACTCATAACTTATGTCATAACTTATGATAACTTATGATATTAATTTTTTAACTCATGTAATCCCTAAAATGAATAAGGCTTACTAACTTATGTCATTGATTTTAGTAATAAAAAATCAATTAATTTATTAAATTATCATAAATCCTATTGGTTTGTAACCCCCTTGATGGATGGTGGTTAAATAGAATATGATTTAGAGAATGAGTCATCTCTCTTCCTAACACACCCCGTACATTTCCCTCCATCAGAAAATACAGAAAGTTTCAAGGGATTAGAGAGAGAAACTTCATCTCTTCAAGATCAAATTTCTTTAAGATAAAATTTTATCATCATGAATACAAGTATGTGTTACTTTATTATAGATATGTAAAAATCATGAATTTAAAAGATTTTGGCTATTATGTATTTTTGGAATTTGTGTCATAAAGTTTAACATGAATTTCTAACAATATAACCAAGAACAACCAACCTTAGCTCGATATTTTAGGCATAAAGTAGTTATTTTTTTAATGGAATTAGATGATTTTGATATTATGTGAAAGCTAACAAATTTTTTTTTTTATAGATTTTAGCCAAATTCTAGTAGATGCGTTATAATTTTGAGGAATATTTGAAAGATGGAAATTTATTCTTTGATAGCCGATCTTTTCTTCCTATTTAAGCTATAACACACTCATTTAATAACATAATGGGATGCTTTTGTTATCAGCTAAAAGCTAACAACATTATCTACATTTTTTATTTTGTTCATTTTAGTTAATTACAAGTACATAAGTTGCAGTTTATAAGAATAATTAAAAAACTAATATTTGTATTTGAAGAGCCAACTCTATCCACTATTTAGTCATTGTTTGTTTTTAATGAAATCAGATGATTTTGATGTCATTCTAGGACTCTTATGTTACCCTGTATCAATAGATTATGATTTTTAGAAATATTTGAAAATTTAAAATTTGTCTTGGGAAAGTTGGACTTATATCTCTTTTTCATCAATATCACACTCATTTAGTAACTAAATCAAATGATTTTAGTATTGTTGGAAAAGTAACAAATTTTTTTACAACTTTTTTGTCATCCATTTTCAAGTAAATTTAAATATATATGTTACACTTTAGATAAATATATAAAAAATTAAAATTTATTGAAGATTGGATAACCTTATCTTGCTATTTAAATCCTAACACACTCCTTATTTGAAGAAATTAAATGGTTTTAGTATTGTTGGAAAGCTAACAAAATTCAACCAACTTCGAGTAACTACACTATAATTTTTAGGAATGTTTGTAAAATAGAACTCTCTCATGAAATAGTCAATCTTATCTCGCTATTTTAGTATTATCACACTCACTTTTTAGTTTTAAATCAATATAAATTTTTTTTTCAATTTTAAGTAGAAAGATGAATACTTGATAATTTGTAACAAGATAAATTTATAAATATTTACAGCATATAATAAAAATAATTATAATTCTAACAAAAAGGATAAACTACATTTATAAGCATTTCTTAAAAACGTGAAGCATTGAACAGATTCCATCAAAAATTAAAATATCATAATTTATAACCCATCAATTGAGACAAACTTAATTGCATGAAAGGAAAAAAATAAACAAGCTGAGGCCTACATAATCAATTTAACTGTAAAATACTACAATTGGAGAACTATGATGCTCCCAAAATTTGCTTTATAACTCATTATTATGAACACACATAACAAAATCATGACATCCTCGCCAAAAGGTTAAACAAGTGATAAACAAGCATGAGTAGCCTAAGAAGAAAAGGGATAAATATGATTGATGCAAACTTTAAGCATCTAATATGACATGAGAGAAAAGGCCTTGTTGGCCAATTCAAACAGCACATCTTCGGTTGTTATGTAGTGCATGAGAGATGGCTTAGTGAGGAACAATAATTCTGGGGTGAGATTTGAATGTGCAATTAGATCAGGTAGATCTGATAACTAACAAGGTAACCATGAGATGTCATGCATTGTTAACAATCCTGTAATCAATAGATGATAGTTGCACAACAGGAAAAATAATTGTTCACTCAGTTATCTTCCTCCTGGGACTGAAATTTGTCATAATTCGTAGTGGTAATTGGTTCAGAACAACATCTGATAGGCCCACAAACACCCTCATGATGGGCAAAACCTTTGTTACGAACCAAATAATAGATTTTCTGAGAAAACACACTTTTGGCATAAAGGAAGAGAAAAAATGAACACCCAATAGTCCCATTTTCATCAAAGAAACATGCCTTATATAGGAGACTGGTAGGAAATACACTTGGACTGTCAAAAAGACCAATGTACCCTTTTAAAAGAAAAGAAAAAAAATACAATTCATAAAGAAAAACAAAACAAATATGAAGATTGTCCTAGATTGCTCCTGCATCATTCTCCTGGGGTTAGAGAAATCTCTTCTTATTGACCACTGTCTAAATAACCTTTCTTTTGAGAAGTCAAGTCAGATAAATTAAAACAGAAAGAAGCATTATAATCTCTGGGGAGATTGATTTGGTAGGCATTTTCATTAATTTGTTTGACCACTTAAAAAAGGACCATTGGCTTTGACTAAGAGCTTCCCGTATTTGCCCAAAGGAAAATGCTCTTTGCATACCCAAGTGCAAACCATAGCTCCCACCTTAAAAGACAATTTTGTTACCCTTGTTAGCTTTTCAGCAGTACCCTTCTATCTTTTGGATGATATTGTCTCTTACCAGCTTGTGCATGTTGTGCATCTCTTGTATGGGGCTTCCACATCAAGATTGACGGCCACATCTTCCATGATTGGTAAGAGATCCAAGAGAATGGGATTGAGACCATACAACACTTCAAAGGGACTGAACTTGGAGGTTTTATTTGTGGGAAATATTGTAAGAAAACCCCAATTATGATAAAAAAAAGATCTCATTGTCGTATATTTTTTTCGTATAACATATCAAAAAAAATTTCAAGCTTCTATTAACACATTCGATCTGATCATTTGTTTGAAGATGTGTTGTTGAACTAAATTGTAATTTAGTTCCCAACCTCCTGAATAAGGTCCACCACAAGTGACTTAAGAACTTCACATCTTGATTGAAGACAATAGTGTGGGATACTCCAAGATGACGTGCCACTTTTTTTAAGTATAAATCGATGATATGAAATGAACCCAAAAAAGTTCATCAAGGAATAAAATGTATCATTTTTTTAAAACCAATCCACCACCATCATAATAGAGTTTATATTTTGTAGAATTAATGACAAACCCACAACAAAATCTATGTGCACTTCAATCCAAGAAGCTTCAGAAATCAGTAATGATAATACAGTCTCAAATTCTCAATTTGGGTTTTTTGCCCTCTTGCACACTTGATGTCTCTTCAAAATCCACTCCAAAGCCACCTAAAGGGCATGTCAATAGAATTTGTCTTGTAGTAGGGCTAAAGTCTTGTCCCTTCCGAAGTGACCAGCTAAACGCCCATCATGGCATTTGACTGACAAGGCTTCCCTCAAAGAACATTGTGGTACACACAAATGAGTTCCAAAGTAGAGGAATTCTTCCTTGATATAAAACATGTGAAGAGGTCCTTGCAAGAATTTCTTCCAAATATCCTGAGAGTTGCCATCTTGTTCATAAATCTTCTTGCATATGTCAAAGCCCACCATTCTGGCTTGAGGAGTAACTAACACTTGATCAATGTGGCTACGAACATCGACCAATTGATTTGTAACATCATACTTATGCTTTAGACTTAAATAAATCGATAAAAGGGGTTCCACCCAAGTGGCGCGACATCCTTTTAGTTTGTTTTTGCCTTGAAATATTTAAAGCTTCATGCATGTAAAAAGAATACATTCGTTAGCCAACAAGTAATGACTCCCATGTAGGAGGGCCCTTACAATTGCATAAAACTTCTAGCCATGAGTGGAGTATTTCCTCCAAGCTTCATTTAGCTTCTCGGTAAAGAAATACACCAGATGTTCTTATTGAATAAAGACAACTCCAACGCTAACTTTGGATGTGTCACACTCTACATTACATAAGATGACAAAATTGGAAGTCTCTATGCCGAGGCTAAGAAAACTGCTTCCTTCAATTGATCAAAACTTCTTGGAGCAATTTTGGTCCAACAAAATTGAGAGGTTTTAGGTATTTGAAGCAAGTGTGCTGTGAGGGAGCTGAAATTTTGAATGAAGTGATGATATAAGGAAGCTAACCTATGATACTATCTCACAGTATTGAAGATAGTTGGTCACGTCCATTCCTTTATTTTTTTTAAATTTGTTTGGATTTATCTCCATGCCTTTGAATGAAATCAAAAACCCAAGAAAATTAATATTAAACAACATAAATTAACATTTATCTTTGTTTGTAAACAAATGATGCACTTGTAGAATCTTAAGAATCCTATGTAGATGTTGTAGGTGGTCACTTGGATTTTTGTTATATATAAGTATGTCATCAAAGTATACTACTACTAATTTATCTAAGAAAGGTTGAAAATATGGTTCACCAAGTACATGAAGGTACTTGAGGCATTGGAAAGCCCAAATGGCATAATGGTTAGTTCATGGAACATATCGTGCATCTTAACTATTGGTTTCCATTCATCAGCCAACTGAATTCGTATTTGGTGGTATGCACTTCTTAACTCTACTATGCAAAGCACTACAGATCCTTAATAGATCTTGATGGGGTATCCATTCGTCTTCTTAACTATTGGTTTCCATTCGTCATCTTGATGGGGTATCAAAAAGTGATACTTAATAGTTAGCTTGTTCACCACTTAGTTATCGATACACCAGTTCCACGAACTGTCCTTCTTGGGTACTAATAAATTGGGAATACACAGATCTAGATCTTGGTTGAATAAGAACCTTTTAAATTAAATTTCTACATATTATTGTTGCTCCTTTTATTACTTAGAAAACATTTTGTATGTAGGACGGTTAGGAATAATAGAGCCCAGAACAAGTCCACGACATGTTGGATTTCTCTTAAAGGTGCCAAATCTACTAGAATCTCATCTGGAAAGCTTGTTTAGATTTTTTATAGTGATTTTTCAACTCCCATAGAGGGTGGCAGTGTCTTATCTTGAACATTAGTGATGAGAAGTGCTAAATCATGAAGAGGGCTGACTGATGTTGAATGGTTATTGTTTAGCCCTTAATGGTGTGTCCTCCTTCATGGGAACCATCAAAAAATTGCTACCATTGTTATTGAAGGCTTTTGTATTATTGAATACTCAAATGGTAGTTTTCTTATCATATTGCGATGGCCTTCCAAGCAACAAATGTCAAGTCTCCACAATGGGTTGTTTCAACAAATGAAATCGCATTGGTCCTCTTCTTGGAATTTTTGAAAAATATAAAATTTTAATAGAATTTATTCGGCAACTTGGAGTTCATTTCACTTTTTAAGCCATGCAAGTTGATAAGAATGTTTAAGTGGTTGTGTGATCAATCCATGTTTCTCTACTATTGTAGTAGAAACAACGTTTTCATAATTTCCACCATCGATGATGATATTGCACACTTTTGAGTCACACCCGCCCTGCATCTTGTTCTAAAAATATGATGTAGAAATTTGTAGTTGAAATGGCATTTAACATTTGTAAGTTTATGAAAGACCACTATTTCCTCTGCATCTATATGCAACACTTGATCTACTATATGGTTGTTGTCTTCTTATCCATAAATATCCTCCTCTTATGAATTTTTTTCTTCTACCAATGACATGACCCAATAATTAGGACAATTGGATGTTATATGTCCAAACCCATGGCATTAAAAACACCTCCTTGAAGATGGGTCTATGCCTATGATGACTTTGGTGAAGTTGAATTCACTCTTCCTCGCACTAGGCTGGACCTAATTTTGTCCAGCTCTAGACTGAGCTAATTCTCCCCCAGGAGTGGTGTAAGGGCTTTTATTTATTTCAATTTTGTTGTTGTTTAACCTTGAAAACAAGGTTGATGATGTTTTGGAGAGTCCAAAAAAATGGTGGTTGTAGTACATAGCCTATGGTTGGCATAGTCTACCCATGAATTGAACAAATCAAATGCTCTTCTGGTTCAATTAGGTTGTAATTCAACCCAAGGAGTTTAAATTTCGCTACATATTCCTCCATAAACAAGTCTTATTTTAAAAGATTATGTAACTTTAAGAAAATTTTTTTGTCGTTAATGCTTCAACTTGAATTGTTTTTGTATTTCTTTCTTTATTTTATCCCATGCTATAATCTTTGATAACCTTTCTCTTTGCCTTATTCTCTTTAAGCTTTCCCACAACATTGATGCATTCTTTTGAGTTTGATTGCCACTGACTTGACCACATATTATTGTGGCACTTATTTGTAATCAATTATTCACTCCATCATGTGTAGTCAACTATTAAATTCTTTCGATTCTAATCTCCTATCAAAATCAAGAATATCAACCATTATTCAAAAATCTAAAATTTTGAAGGTTATCTTCTCCTATACATGTGAATTGGCATATCTTCCTCCTTGAACACCTCTTGGAAGAAGTATTTTCTTCCATTCTTCAACTGCCTCCCCCACATTATTTTCTTTTCTCTGATTTCCAAAATCTTATTGTTCAAGAACAAAGAGCATTTCTTACAAAACACTGCATTTTTTAATGCAGTTCTTCTACCATCATTTCTTGATTAGGTCTTGGAAGATTTCAACAAGGTGGAATTTCTAGAACCTAAAATCAGCATAACAGTGAATGAGATAATATTCTTCTATACTTTGATAGAAGGAAGCCTAAAATCTGGATAGCAACAACATTTATATGTAGCTGGAACTGAGAAAAGTTCAATGGTTGAATGACATTAGGTAAATTTATGTTATTTTAACAATTGAAAAACTATATTTTCTTTCTTATTTATCATGATTTTATGCTTGTGAAAGTTTCTTTGTGATATTTTACAGGTTACAAGGGTTGAACACATTTCATGAAACTAAAACATAAAGTAGGCAAAGTCATTGGACCAGTGTAATCACCATAGAATGCAGTTTAATTATGTATAAATCATTGTTGGTCTGGCATAGTTATGCCCGCTTTTGTTCTGGTCTTGTCGGGTATTGCTTGGTTACTCCATGTCACTTTATTGTTACATTGTTGTTTGACTAAGAACAAACTTTTCAAACTTTTCATGGAATTTTTGGCAAGGGCTAAATATGGCTAAATTTTTGGCTAAACTTTTAAATAGTTATGCCCGCTTTTGTTCTATCTTTCTCTTGGCGGCCTGTCGACGCTATTTTTGTTGTTGGAGGAGTTGCTCGTAAGAAGCTGTCGGTCACCTGAATCGAAATCTCATCGCCCGCTTTGGAAGGACATTTAATTTACATATATATATTTAATTTTAGAAAAATATGAAATCAAACTGACATCATATTTTTCATAGTTTAAATGAAAGAGCGATGTACCTCAAATCTTGTATCTATCCTGAAGGATAAACACAAGACTTGAGGATGAGGCTCGATCAAATAAACTAAGGAGTATATGTCATCAGTTTGGTCTGCAAAACATTTATATTTGCCGACAAGTTCCCCTATTTAATATAAAGAATTAAATACAGTTTAAATTAAGCTGGGTTCAGACATGCTTCCTATAAGGGCAAGCTGCTATAGTTAATTACATCTTAAATGATCAAAGTCACTTAAGAAGACTCTCGATAAAAATCAGGAAATATTATCTTCAAGGAGTTTTAAAGGGTAGGACTTTTCAATGAGATCGGACATAGAGGTGTGAAAGGGGATTGTTTCAAATTTGAAATATTTTGTTATAGAGTCCAAAGGAGGAAGAACTAAGGGATGTCATAGATCTAGAGGAGAACCTCGGTGACTTCCCAAGCTATCATAATGTTTGGTATCAGTTTTAAGGAGAAATATTTAGGTGTTTCATCATGCCAATTTTATTAGTTAAGGCTTACATTTTTCGTGAAACGATCACACAAATAGCCTGGAAGATGTGAGGATTTAGGTCGTGACGAACGACGACCTCGAAATCCTAAGATGAGTTAGGGCTTATATTGTATAACAGGGCTGTACAAAGGCCTAAAGATAAGGTAATGATTTACGCCGCATAAGCAAGCAACCTCAAAGTCCTATGGCTTGTTTGCATATATCTAAGGAAGGAAGATTGGTTTAGCTAGGGAAGATAGGTTTTGCTGATGAAAATGGTTGTGCTACCCACCATGCTAGCTCCAAGCTCCTTGCCACGACGAGTTTGAGTTTTCTAGTGTGTCAAGTTATGATATCAAATCAGGTGGCCCTATGGTTGAAGTTCTTTAAATTTTTATGGGGAGAGTTTAAAGTTGATTAGAGCGACACCGATTAGGATTCCACGGTTCTTTGTTCCGACATCACTATTTTCTATTGGATTCACTTAGTCCAAATGAATTTACTAAATTCAACTTAATGAGTTCCAAAATTTCATTTAGATCGTGGGAAGCCTCGTTAGCAACCGTAGGTGACCTCCTCCGAGGAATTCCCGTTCATTCGATAGAGACATCCTAATTTAGTTGAAGTTGTAGTTTTGTGTGATGTTTGTGATTAAATTTGAGTTGTTTTATATTTTTTGTTGTGGCGGTGAATTTTATCTTGGTTGATTTTAGTTTTAGTTTTGGTTTTGGTTTTGTGGCTATCCTGATAGTTCTAGTTTTCATCCAGGGTGACATTGTTGTTTAGCATGAAAATTTACAGGTATAAAAGTACAATATGAAAGTACAACAAAGACAGCGCTAAAAACTGTAAAAGTGTACCTGGCAAGTCTTCTCGTTCCACCACCTGAAACTCAAAATGCATGTTAAGGCAGTTCATGTAGAGGCAAAAAAGTAAGGTTTTGATAGTTTTCCTAACCCTATGTCACATCTTGGTGGGTCCTTATGAGTTTAACTAAGGATGATGTTGTCAAGCAAAATGTATTAAGTTTAGTAGATCTCCGAGGTATCCAACAGATCTAGAGAGAGGAGCAGGTCCGTGCTACTCTCTCGCTGCCTGGTGGAAAATCCTGAGTTCTTTTAAACTTATTATGTTGCTTGATAATTCATCCTGTTAAGACCTTAATGCTCAATGAATATTGATGTATCAATTATCCCTAAGAGTAAGGTAATTATCATCTATAATTTAATTTTAAAAATTATGTGGGTGAAGACTCTTAAAGAGGCAAGTTAGTGTTATTGAAACACTTAGCCAAATTTTAGTCCTAATTGAGCTTGTAATGTTTGAAAGATGTTTTAATTTTAATTGAGTTTGTTTTTCTAATCCTCATTTAAAAAAAATTGATTTAGCCTAAGTCACTACTAAGCCATTAAGACCTAGGTGAGTATTTTAATTAGTTTTGAATAGGTTAAGCTTTAGGTGGTTATAATTTCATTATTTGAATTTTATTTGAACATCAAATAGGGGTATTAAATTGATTAATTATTGACTTCAAAAGTCATACCCCTAAGTCATAGGTTCATTTTATTTTAATAAACTCCCAAATTTTAATAATTTAGAAATTTATTAACTTATTTTTTCAATTAAGAAAGTGAGGTTGGTTTCTACTAATTAACTGTTTGTGTTTCAAACATCCAAATTAACATCAGAGGTTACCCATTTCCCTCCTTGAATTACGCCTAAATGTTAATTAAGGCTAAATTTCCAAAATAACACATTTGTCCTTAAGGCTCTAACACTTCATAATTTGCCAAATTCAATTCAAATGACTTTGAAATTTTTATCCTACCTCATTCATATGTCAATTAAAACATCAGAGGAGAAAATGTAATTCTTCAAAATTTAATTTAATTTACATAATTATTTTCATGCAAAAATAGGATTTTTCAAAGAAAATTCCTAACTTGACCAAGGTAAATCCTAATTCCTTTAAATTTTTATTGGAGGTAGACTTAGACCAAAAAATTCTTTGGACCAAATTTCATGATTTTTTGAATTTTATTTGAATTGTAAGAATTATTTTAAATTATGGGGTATTTATTAAATATAAAATATTTTAAATGGAGAAAATTAAGTTTTATTTTTTTGAAAAATCCTTCTAAGGTCAGAGAACTCAGAGGAGAAGATTTTATATTTCTCTAAATTTTATTTTATTTATTGGAATTATTCTTAGTGAAAACCCATTTTAGCCCTTAAAATTTATTTTAAGCTTTGAAATTCAATACCTTTATTTAGAAAATTAGAAAAAAATTCTAATTATTCCTAAGTACTTAGAAAATAATTTAGAACATTTCCATGAATTTTATTATTTTTGTGATTTTTATGAATTTTTAATTATTTAAATATTCAAAAAAGGCTAAAATTTTAGTTTTTATTTTTAGAAAATACCCCTGATCACAGAGAACTCAAAAAAATAAGTTTTAAAATTTTTCAGGTTATATTTTGATTTTTAAAAATCATTTTAGTGCCAAAAATTTTATTTATCTTTAAAAATCAACTTAAGTTACCAAATGAACTCAAAATATTTTGAAATTTTTATGGTGAGTTCTCTGGACCCTAAACAATAGTGGAGATTAAAACTCAAGTCATTTTGTTGTTTGTACTTTCGAAAATTAATTATCTTAGTGATTTAGGGTTTGTAAAGATTAGGTGTATTTTGAATGACTTGGCTTATGATAAATTTTCCCAAAGATTCTATGGTCATCATAAACCTTCCAAAAATTTTCTTTGATTTTTCTAAGCAACATGCTAATTAATTAAAAATTTTCCACTGATTTTTGAAAAATCAAGGAATGTTCCCTAAGGCAGAGGCAACAACACGCTAAAATTCCAAGCTATAATGAAATGCCTATATGCATGGAGAATCAAAAGATTCAAATCAGTATTTAATTAATTAAAAATAAAATATGCATCATATGGACTTAAAATTATTTCCACATTGTTCTCCTCTGTTCACTGAGCAAGAGAGTATTTTTATTTTATTTTGTGATTTTTCAACACCAAGATATGAATTTTTTAAGTTAGGAGTCATTTTCTGAATTAGTTAAACCCCTATTTATCTATTTAAACGAGCGACGGCACCTCATCCTACGACGGCTCTGAAGTTCCACGCACCGCGCTCCCATTTGATGTCGTTGTCCACCTCAGCACTGACTCGGCCCTTGATTTATGTTTCGAAGCGTTGTCCGGCTTGATCTCGACCGTTCATCCGATAAATGCGTGATCGGACGGCTCTCCGTCATCATCCCCGATAGCCTAGCCCGAGAACCGTCCATCTTCTAGCCTTAAGATCTCTCTCATTTTTTTAACTAATTTAAGTGATTTTTTTTAAATGCTCGTCTAGACTAGAGGAACATATCCATACGGTTATGATGCTATGAAATCAACTCAAAATAAATGAAGAGTTCAAATAGGCTCGGGAATAATAGAAGTTTTATACCTTGGCTCTGAGAAGTGAAGCTTCAATCAGAGGGTCTTGGCACGTTCGTTGGGCTCCAACAAGGCTAGAGATTGAGCCTCTGGTTTTGGTGTAAAGCCTAGGTATGATTTTGATCAAGACCGATTTTGGGTGTTGGTCTAGAGCTATTGTAGAGGTTATTTCAGAGGGTAATTTGATGGGGTTTTGTCTTCTCTTACTGTTGCAAAGGTGTGGGCACAAGCAATTGAAGTTTAGTGGAGTTTTCAGGGATGTCCCATTTCTGCCCTAATGTTTAAGCTCAAAATTAGGGTTACACAGGGACAATCAAGGCAATGGAGTGATTAGAATAGGCTGTGGAGGTCTCAAAGAAGCTCTGCGAGTGATTGGGAAGCTCTCTCTGAGAAAATTTTAGCACCCCTCCCATGGCCGTGGAGGTGAGTTTTTATAAAAATGGCCATGGGGTGGCTCTCAGGGCAAATGTTTGGGTGCATTGTGGTGCTTATGTAGAGGGCAGAGGAGCTCTATAATTTAGTTTGGTTGAGCTAGCCTCTAGGTTTGATTTGGGTGAAGTTCCATGGGGTTGGCTCTCAGTTTTGAGCTTCTCCGGTGACTAGGCCGGTCGGCCATGGCAGATGGAGGTGGCTAAGTGCTCAGGGCATCCATGGGAATCTGTCAAAGCAACTTAATGCAATGAGGGTATCTTAAGCATGTGCATTTTTTGAAATAAAATCCCTTAATTTGGGGAAACTTTGGTCCATGGTTTATTTTAGGTGGTTATATGGGTTTTGGCTCAGTCTTAGGGTCTAACCAATGGTTGAGGTGGAGTTAATTTGATGACTTTGGGGTAGTTAGGCCATCTTTAATGCATATGGTCAATGTGGGTTCAAGTGATCAAAGTTTGGGTTTGAGCTAGGTTAGCCATGTCAATTGACCCAATTGATTGATCAACATTGTGTAGATGATTGTTATGAAGATTTTTTATGAAGGGTTGAAGTGATTTTGAGTTCAATTGGTAGGTCAATTTAAGGGATTTTTGAAATTTGGTCCATTTGGGTATGTTGGGCTAGACATGGGTCTAGGTTGGGCTAGTCTTGGGCTAAGTCCAAATTGAATGGTTCAAATAACCAAGGGGGATGTTGTGAAGACTTTTCATGAAGGGATGGAGTGGAAATTTTGGGGTTAAGGCCCTCAATTTGGTGAGATTTTGAGACATGACCAATTTGGGTAAAATTTGGGGCTTTTGGACTTAGGTTGAAATGAAATAAAATTGAGGCATCACCAAGGCCATTGAAGGTCAAGTTTGAGGATGGGGATGTTATGAAGGTTTTTTAACACAAATTGTGGCAAGTGGAGTAGGCCATGGGTTTAATTTGGTGGAACCAAGTCATAGGGCCAAAATTGGGTTTTTGGTTTAGCTCAAAATTGAGTTCAAATCATGGACCGACTGGATTTGGATTTGGTCTAGATTGGTCACATAAAGGGTTAATTTGAGTTTAAAATTGAAATTTGGGTAAATTGAGACCAATTGGCTAGACATTTGAGGTAATTTGGGGAAAATAAAGGTCTTTAAAGGCAATTTGGGGGTTTTAATCAAAGATGGTCAAATTGGCCAAATTGGGTCATGTGATAGTTCAGAAAAATGAAATTGGGAATATTTGGGGGGTTTTGGAAATTTTTAGGATTTTTTGGAATTTTTTAAATTTTGAGCTAGGGTGGGGTATTGTGGTAATTTAGCCAATTTTGCTGATTTTGGATAGTTTTGGTGTTTTCAAGGTGTTTGAAATGATTTTCAAACCAAGTTTGGTATTTTGGGTAAATTTGGAAATTTTGGCCAAATTTGAGGTCCCAAGGGTATCCAGGTAATTTAGGGGAGTTTAGGGACAAAAGACTAGGTTAAATATTTTGGTAGAGTTGAAGTGCCAATCACCATCAATAAGCCATGGACCAATGGAAACCCCATTTTGGGTCGTCTATGTAGTGGTCTTAGCCAAACCCTAGCCTAAGGCTAGTGGGTTTAGGGGACCACCTACAGGAGTCTCCCAAAAGTATCAAGGGACCAAAGTCAGGAAATTTTGGGTTTAGGGTAGTGAGTGATTGTGAGTGAAGTGAGTGCCTTAAGCCCTAGACCAATAGTCAGGGTCAACCCTAAGGTCCAGCAGTCCTAAGGGTGACTCATCTTGAGTTCCCCTATAATGACCCCACCTACTAAGTGCTAGAGGTTAGGACCAATATGTGGAACTTCAAGTTGAGTAGAGAAGAGTTTAGAATTTCTAATGGTGAGGGTTCCTTGTCTAGTTTTCTAAGAATAGTCAATAGGAAAGTCCTATGGCTAGACCTTAGGCTACTAAAGAGGAAAAACTAAACCTCAACCTAAAGTGAGGTCAACACGGCCTTCTGTAGTCGAGTACAGAACCCCAATACATGTTCTCTTTCCTTAGCTTCTTTCTGCTCAACTATTTACAAAAGAAGGCCATTATACAGTAGCTCCACTTGTGTTGGGTTGAAGTCAAAGTGGATGCTTACTCCATTTTGCATGCATTTCTGGTCCAGGGCTAAGCACACACCACTGTGAAAGGTAAAGACAAGTCTAGGGTCTGGCATTCTTCTGTGAAGAATAGGGAAAATGTCAATGTGTGTATTTCAAACCTATCATGGTTATTGTCAGTTTTTTTATGTATTTATTTGTTTCATTTTGGTTAATTTGTCCTTTTTATTTTTTATTTCATTGTTTTATGGTTTAATTATCATTATAAAAAGAAGCTCATGTAAACCAATCTAATGAGCGAGAGAGGGTCTCCGAGAGCAAAGATTTGAATTCACAAACGGAGCAAAATTGAAAGAGAGAAATTATTCATCTTTCCATTATTTTGTTTTAGATTGTCCCTATTTTACAAGTAAGTCATTATTGTTTATCATGTCGCATAATATTTTTTTTCAAATATCGCCCATTGATTAGGGTTATTATTCTTTCTCCTTGGTAATTGATCAGCTGGTAGGATCCTCCTGAGTACGTCTTTTCGATAACGTACAAGCCATCCCATGTTGGTTAAAATTTTCTGCCTATCTTGCGGTGAGGAAGAATATGTCTTTGGAGTGCAAAGACCAAATCACCTATTCAAAATATTCTTGGACGAACAAATTTATCGCGGGTCCGTATCATCTTTGCTTAATACAACTCCAAGTTTTATTGAGCTTGCAAGCACTTGCCCTACTAATTGTCAAGTTTTTTGAGTCATCGTTTCACATTTTATTCTTTGGTTATTTTGTTGGCAACTGTTATTTTGAGGGACAGGAGTTGCACCTCGAGAAGTAGTACAACTTCTGGCCCGTACACTAAAGCAAATGATGTTGACCTTGTCGGTGTTCTATATGTGGTATAATAGGCTCACAACGCATTGGGAAGCTGGTCGTGCCACTGTCTTATGTTGTCAATTAATGTCTTTTTCAGGATTTGAACCAAAGTCTTATTGAAAGCCTCAGCTAAATGATTAGCTTTAGGGTAATAGATTGTTGAATATCACAAATCTAATCCCGTGTCCCCGGATGAAGTTATTTGATTTTGTGTTCTTGAAGGCTGGCAAAAGAAACTATTATGAGAGTTGCAATTTCACAATGTCATCCATCGTTCTCCATCCCATCATTATGTCGTTGTATTTATGATGCGGAGTTGCCAATTTGTTTACCATCGTAAAGTCCCTCTCTCTTGATAACTCTCTCTCTCTCTCTGATTGTTTAAATCATTTGAAGAGAGAAGAGATTTGAGGACTACGGCATAAAATGACGGGAACAAATAAAAGAATGTCATTTTCAAAAATAAAAAATAATTTCAAAGTCCTATCCTAAGGGTTGTTTGAATACTCAGAAGAGACCTATCAAGATTCCGAACTATCCTATGATATGTTGTTGTTAATGGTTTAGTTGAGGTTCATCATTTGCTCTGGGTTTTGAATGTCTATCCCTCCAAAATAGAGTTAGTACACTGTAATAACATGTAAAGCAAATCTAGGACAATGTACGCTTTTTGTCCTCAGCAGCCCTGCAAAACTGAGCTAGTATAAACACACACACACAAATATATATATATATATATATATG
>JXCR01128516.1:111991-135382 GCA_002079205.1 Phalaenopsis hybrid cultivar | reverse complement strand
TATATATATATATATATATATATATATATATATATATATATATATATATATATATATATATATATATATATATATATATTGTTGTTATTTTTAGGACAACTTGGTTGTCTATGATTTTTTGTCCTCACGGGGTTGTTGGGTTCCCTAATCTACTTAGTCTGAGAGGCAGTCAATCATAATTTGACTGAAAGATTACTCTTAGGAACCATGGATCAAAATCCTCGTTGACTTGGATATTGGGGCTCAAGTTGCGTTTGATTATATTTAATCATTAGAGTTTCATTTAAGTTTTAATGTCTTTTAAAAATTTTAGAGCTTGAAATTTTAGGTTGCATACTTATTAGTCGATTAGATTTTTTTGTTTTTTTATGTTTAGGGGACTCGATTAAGATTCCATGGTTTCGTTGTCTCGGGTTTGTTGGTGTTTGTAATTTGATTAGTCACAACTAATTGTAAGATATTTTGTTAGTAGTCATGGGTTGCCTCTTCTTTTTGTGCTTAAAGTTTGTTTAGTAAATTTTAGGGTATGTCGTGTCTTTTAAGTTTGTTTGTTCCTTGGCCCAATTTATCCCCGACTCAAGCTAAGTGTGCTTTTATCTTCAGATGAGAAGTCAAACACTCCTTAATCTACAATTATCTACACCTGAGTTAAGTTAAATTCTGCTTAGCCCTAATTAAGTTGGGATGATTGGAAGTGAGCTTCAAACTGATTCAAGATAGCTTGAGTTCATCTCGGATTGATTTAAAATTAACTTAAGTCAACCAAAGTTTATTAGGATTGACCTAAGTTAGCCTAATTTGATTAGAGTTAGACTAGTACAGATTTGATTTAGACTAACTCAAGAGAACTGAGTTGATCTAAATCAGATCAAGTTAGCTTCGAGTAAACCAGAATTCGGGCCAGCTGACTCAAGTTATGCTTCATGGGTTAAGTTGAATCTAACATAACCTATACTTAGACAGAGTCTAGACTAATTTTGATTTGATTTATCATTTTAATCAAATTAAGTCTAAGTGGAGTCAGACTTGAGTTAATCTTTAATTAAGCTCATTTTAAATTGGACTTATATTAAGTTCGACATTGAATTCTGAGTAGATTGATTCAAATTAAATTAGATTGAGGTTGATGTGGACTATTCTGAGTTAGATTGGGTTGACCAGTGGCTCAATTGAAACAGTTAACCCAAGTTAGGTCAGATTGACCTGGTGGTTCAATTAATTAGGAGAACCTGAGTTAGGTAGGGTAAACCTAGTGGTTTGGTTGAATTGGGTTAACCCAAGTTAGTTTGGGTTCACCTAGAGGTTCAGTTGATTGGGTTAACCTGAGTTAGGTCGAGTTCACCTAATAATTTAATTGAAGTTGGATTGGGTGAAGCTGAGTTAAGTCGAGTTGACCCGGTTGTTCATTTGGAGTTCGATTGAGTTGACCCCGTGAATTAGTTGAAGTTTATTTGAGTTAACTTGAGTTAGGTTAGCTTGACCCACTAGTTCAGTTGAATCGGATTAACCCAAGTTAAGTTGGGTTAACCTAGAGACTCATTTGAATTAGGTTAACCCAAGTTAGGTCGGGTTGACCCGGTGATTCAGTTGATTGGGTTAATCCGAGTTTAGTCACGTTGACCCGATGATTCAATTGGATTGAGTGAACCCAAGTTAGGTCGGGTTGACCTGATGATTAAGTTGGATTAGGTAAACCCGAGTTAGGTAGGGTTGACGCAGTGATTCAGTTGATTGGGTTAACCCGAGTTAAGTTGTGTTGACTCGGTGATTCAGTTGGATTGGGTTAACCTGAGTTAGGTCTAGTTGACTCAGTGATTCAGTTTGATTGACTCAGTGATTTAGTTAAATTGGGTTATCCCTAGTTAGGTCTAATTGACCTGGTCGTTCAGTTGAATTGGGTTAACCCGAGTTAGGTCGGGTTGACCCCATGGTTTAGTTGAATTAGGCTAACCCGAGTCAAGTTGGGATGGCTCAGCGATTCAGTTAAATTAGGTTAACCAAAGTCAAGCTAGGTTGACCCAATGATTTAATTGAAATAGGTTAACCCAAGTTAGGTCAGGTTGGCTCGATGATTCAGTTGAATTGGGTTAACAATGATTCAGTTGAATTGGGTTAGCTCGAGTTAGGTTGGGTTGGCCCACTGATTCAGTTGAATTGGGTTACCCCGAGTTAGGTCGAGTTGGCTTGATGATTCAATTTAATTGGGTTAACTTAAGTTAGGTTAGGTTGGCCTAGTGATTTAGTTGAATTGGGCGAACCCGAGTTAGGTCGGTTTGACCCGATGATTCGGTTGAATTGGTATAATTTGGGCTAGACCTTTATGTGGAACTAGGTCTAAGTTAGGTTAGGCCTAATTGAGTTTCATGTTGGTCTAAGTTGGGTTAGATGTAGGGTGATTTCAAGTTAAACTAAGTCTAAGTTAGGTTAGACTTCATAGAGCTTAATTTTGAGCCAAGTCTGAGTTAGATTAGACTTAGTAAAATTTCGGTTGTGGTTAGGTTTAATTTGGGTTGGACTTAAAGGGTTTGAATTGGTTCAGGTCTAATTTAGGTTAGACCTAAAGGGTTTGAATTGGTTTAGGTCTAATTTTTGTTAGAACTAAATGGATTGAATTGGTTTAGGTGTAATTTGGGCTATACCCAATTAAATTTGGACTGGACTAAGTATAGGTTGGGTTAGACTTAAGATTTAGGTTTTTCAACTAGGTCTAATTTGGGTTAGACCCAGTAGGGATTGAATTGGACTAGGTCTAATTTCGGTTAGACCTAATAGGGTTTAAATCCTAGCATGAAATGAGGTAGGTTGGATCTAATTGGGTGTCAGGTCTAATCTCAAACTAGGTCCAACTTTGTGTCCACTTAGATTTAATATGGGTTTTTCCTAAGTTAAGTTCAAGCTCAGTTTGTGGCTAACTTGGGTCATTAAAGGTGGTTTCATCATTGGAGGGATAACAATGATATTAGTCCCTTAGTATCACCATTAGGATGGGCCCCTAAGGTTGGTTTATTGTAAATTAATTTTTAGGGGACAATTTGGGCCAAATTATAAAATTTTAATTTTACATTTTGTTTGCCCCTAAGTTTCCTAAATTTCAATTTAGGTTCTTAGGGATGAAAAATGTATTTTAGGTTTAATCTCGGTGCGCNAGTTATTGGACTAGGTCTAATTTGGGTTAGACCCAGTAGGGATTGAATTGGACTAGGTCTAATTTCGGTTAGGCCTAATAGGGTTTAAATCCTAGCATGAAATGAGGTAGGTTGGATCTAATTCGGTGTCAGGTCTAATCTCAAATTACGTCCAATTTTGTGTCCACTTAGATTTAATATGGGTTTTTCCTAAGTTAAGTTCAAGCTCAGTTTGTGGCTAACTTGGGTCATTAAAGGTGGTTTCATCATTGGAGGGATGACCATGATATGAGTCCTTTAGTATCCCCATTAGGATGGGCCCCTAAGGTTGGTTTATTGTAAATTAATTTTTAGGGGACAATTTGGGCCAAATTATAAAATTTTAATTTTACATTTTGTTTACCCCTAAGTTTCCTAAATTTCAGTTTAGGTTCTTAGAGATGAAAATTGTATTTTAGGGTTTAATCTCGGTGCCTAAAAATTTCCAATTGATTTCCATTTTAATTTTCACTTTTATAATTATTTATAATTAATTTTTTAAAATAATTATAAATTTGGTAAAAAATAGTTATTTCAATGTTAGGTAAGTCTATTGACCTTGGAAAAATTAGAAAATGTTCCCAAGGGTGGAGGGAATAAACCCTGCAATTCTTATATTTTTTTGGTTTATATTTAACTTTTAATAATTAAAAATACTCTATGGAGTATTTGATTAATTAAAAATAAAATATATTTTAATTATTTTCAATTTTATTTTAATTATTTTTCTCTCTGTTCACTATGTCCAGAGGTACTTTTATTTTATTTTTGTGATTTTTCTACATTAAGTTATGTATTTTTAAAGTTTTATTTAATTTTTTGGATTTAATTAATTTGGAAAATCTAAATTACTTACTTAACCATGCAATGCTGACCGGATCCTCATAGCCGTCGAATGTTCGTGCAACGCTTTGTGATTGGGTGCACTTTTCATGTGGTTGCCACGTTGTCTCGCGATCCGGTGCTCCCCTCCACGTAGTCTAGTGATTTGATTTAATTTTTGATATTCATTTCTAATACATGAAAAATGACGACATTGGTTCATCGTCCCCATGGAATAGAAGACCGAGATTTTTCCACAATTAAACCCTAAAATCTAGCTCGATTCTCAACCAAATTGGGTGAGGTTTATTCTTATAGCTTCATTTAGGTGAGACAAACATATCTATACAGTTTAATGGACATGATTGTTCATTTCTTTCAAAAAAGACCAACAGAAGAGCATTTTTTAAGGGTTTTGATCCATATCTTGTCTCAAGAGGTGTGACCTCGATTGGACTTGTGATGCACCTTAAAATTACATATTTTAAATATACATTTAATTTTTAATTTAATGCACATTTTTTATGATATTACACTTTAATGAAATTTATTTTGCATGTTTTTTGTTTCAGGTACAAAAAATAAAGTTATAAAGAAAATGAGCAAAATTTGAGGCAAAATGGTGACATGGAGTAGCAGCGTCTAAGCGTCAGTGTCCAAATGAAGATCGACGCCTAGGTACTAGATTTGGTGTCTAGACACTAGTGACAGTTTATTTTAGAGATGCATTGAACTTGGACAAATTTTGAAAGGGTGCTTGAGGAGGCTCTTGGGGATTTCAAGATTTTTATATAATGTGGTCAGAAAAGAGTAAAATAGGACTTGCATGTGGGGAAAAACTTAGATTATTTAGAGAGCCCACCAATATTATAGAGTAGAGTAGAGTTTTTAGTGTATTTTTTTTGTATTCTTGTAAGAAGAGTTTAGAGACTGCTTCAAAGAAACTTTAGTATTTGTTTGTCTTTTTGTTTAAGTTATACTTTCTTGTGTAAACTTGATCTTAAATACAAATGTATATGTTGTTTTGTTATATCCATGAATTTTGAGTAGTTTTGTTTCTTTCTACTTGCTATGGGAATTAATCATGTGAGATGAGAATGATTTGAAGATTTCTTTTTATTTTAAAAAGATTGTGATGACATTTTCACCCATTCTTCATTGACTTTGAAAACTAGCCACTTGTAAGGTTAAAATTTGTTCCAAAACATAATGACCCAAGAGGACTATGATTTCATCTAACTTGTGACTATCACACTAACCTTAAGAAGAGGGCGAACAAAATCTAAGGAGAGTGCAATTAAAAAAGGAGATAAGTTTTGATGGGTGTAGAATTGATATTTCTAGGGTGGCAGGCTAGATTATTTTGTCAATTTGGTCATGAGTTTGGATCTAAGGGTCCCTAACAGGTCCTATAGAGATGATATAGTGGGTAATCTAAAAGTGAGATGCTAGAATCTACTCAATACTACTACATAGATTGCAACAAACTAAGATTAGCCAATGCTCTTTGCTTGCACCGAGAGAGGGTAAGGAATGTGTATGCTTCTATTTGTCACAATACAACATTTTATATTTTTAAAACATTTAAATCCTACACTGATTAAGATCTTTTTGCTAGGGTAAAAATCTTTTCATAATATTCAAACTCTTTTAAACCATATTAGTTTAGAAAATTTGCACTTACTTTCTGCTTAAACTTAGATTGCAGATAAATTTAGTTTTAATCCTTTACAAATATTTTGAAATTATTCTCTTATCATTTTTATCTTCAATCTAGATCGAGTTTTTCTAAGTCATTATAAAAGTTATAGCTTCCATGTGGGATTGATACTGAGTTTTTAACGAAAACTCTATATTACATGAAACGATACATATACTTACGTAATACTTCTAGTGTGAACTTATTATTTACTTTCTAAAGCATTTTATTTATTGACACTAGCCGCTAAATATAATTTGGGTCAGCTTGACGGTGTTGATCACCTCAATTTGAGTTGAATTTGGCTCTAGCTATGAACTTAACCAAATGCTGCCACAATTTGGTGTTGGGATGGGTTAAAGGCCGCATGAAGGCTCAATTTTGATTGGTAAGAGTGTATTAAGGCTTGGTGAAGCTTTTGGGAGGCTTGGATTTGAGTTTTGAATAAGTTGATGTCAGGGCTAAAAATTGCCCTGGATTTGAGTGGTGAAATTAGGGTTTCCTAGTGGAGATTAAGGGTTGAAGATGGTAAAGATCAATTGCCTAGATCCAGGGGAGCACTTTTGCTGTTGGGACCAAGAGGGCAAGGTGGCTTTGTCGGAAGTTTGGTTGTGTCTGGAAGCTCTCGGGTATGAGTTATTTATAGCCATGGGAGCTTCAAGTAGAGCTTGGTCGAGCATGACAAAGCTTAGGCAATCCTCAGAGAATTTCGAGAGGGGAATCAGGAGCTTTTGGCAATGGAGGATGAACTTTTTCAATTCTCCATGTCTTGGCAATGGGGTTGCCAATGGGAGTGGAGGAGGCATGGGAGGGCGCTTAACTTGATTAGAGAGACCTTTTGGTGGGTATTAAAGACCAAATTTGGTCTGGCCTTGGCTCCCTAAGGGCTGGTTTGGCTCCCCAAGTGTTAGTCAAAGAAGCCATGACTAAGGTGCCATGTCTCCTTTCATGGTAAAGAATGCTTGGTTTGTCATTTATTGCTTGAACTCATGTCAACTTATTTTAAATTGTTCTTTGTGTCACCCATATGCCATGACATGTCAAGGTTAGGTTATGGGCAACTGATACACCTAAATTATATATACTTTTTATATACATTTTTATACCTATTTTTTGAGATATTATGCTTTAATGAAAGGTATTTGTGTGTTTTTCTTTCAGGCACAATCAAATGGATGCAAAATGGTAAAAGAAGTGAAAAAAGGGTCAAATTTGAACAAAAAATGAAGAAGGTGCACAAATGAACTGAGATTTCTAAGTGCCCAGTACTGACGCTTACGTGTCAGTTATACAGAGAGAGCCACTCCTGAGCGCCAAGTTTCCCATGTTAAAGTGACAGAAGTAGTTATTTGATGATTCATTGAATTTCGAAAAATTTTTGAGGTGTTTAAAGCAACCCTTGGTAAAAACGTGGGAAATAGCCCATGGACACAAAAATCATTCAATTGGCTTTTGAAAGGAGGCAAATTCTAGAAGATACATTGACTGGAGACACATTTTGAAGAGACACCAAGACACCTTTTGAATTTTTATAAAAAAAACTTGGATCAACAAAGGGGAGAACCAACCAATCCCAACCAACAACCATCATCCATCCAAGCAACCGTTGCCGCCGCCACCCATCACCGTCACCCATCGCTGCCGTCGCCGCTGACCACGTTTATGTTATTTTGAGTTTTAGTTTGTATTTTGAGTGAATGAATAGAATTCAAAAGAACTTCAAGACATTTGGTGGAGAGAATTTGATATAAGTGTTTATCTTTTTTTACTACATTTAGTTTTACTTTGAATTTCTTGTTTATGTGCATGATTTATACTTTTAAACTCATGTGGTTACGTTTTTCTCTATGGATTATGAGTAGTTTTCTTTATCTTTTTCCTTAAAATGATAAGTGATTAAGTTTTGAAAGAAAATTGTGTGAAGTATTAGACTTCAATGTTGGAAGAAGTTGTGTTGACTTGAAACCATATACTTCATTTACTTCTTGATTTGACCAATTAAGATGTTAATATTTGTTGTGAGAACATGTAAGATCTGAGATGGTATTTTCTCAGTCAACAAATGGTAAGAATCACATATTGATTTCAGGGATGAGAATATAGTTCATGGGGTTGAGTGAAAATAAATAGGGAATTAAATTTTCATGAGTTTAGAATTAGAGTACTTTAGAGTGACATACTAAAGCCCCCAATTTATTTTATAGTTTTAGGTTTTGATGCGAGATGTTATCCCACAGGTGGAGGGAGAAGAGGGAACTCTAGAGTGAGAGCTAGTATCTTCCCTATCTAATCGGTCTTCAAGACTATTCAAACTATAAATTAGTTAATGTACTTTATAGCATCTCTAGTAAGGGTAAATAACATTATTGCTCCTATTTGGCATAACACATTTAGATTATTTCCACAACAAAATTTCTATACTTGCTAATGATTCATGATAAGAAAAAAGATATTTTACTTATATTGCTTTCATCTTGTAAATATTTAGTTAAGTTAATTTGTTGCTTATTTTATTTTCAATTATCAAAAATTACAAAAAGAATCAAATTTTCATTCCTATTATAGCATCTTAAGTTTAGGTAAGAATATTTTGCTGAGTAAAATTTTGTTATCTAATTTCTCATGTTTTATAAAGTGCATATTACCAGTTTTTCCCGTGGGTTCGATATTCGGGGCTTAATCAACAAGTTCTATATTACTTGATAATGTACGTATACTTGCATAATATCTCATATTTAAATATTATAACTATATTCTTCTTTGTTCCATCATAGAAAATTTATTTAGCTTTTGCTTTGGATCAAGTTTTTGGCTTTGTTGCAAAATAGGAATCAATATTAAGGAAATTAAGCATATAATCACATATATCACTTTTTACATCTATATAGAAAGTTGGGATCAACAACCCATAGAGGATGAACCATGGGTGATGGTTTTAAGTTAATCTAATGTTCTTGGGTTTCGTCCAAAGGACCAAACCCTATTGGTATCTCATAATTTACCTAATTAAATAAATAGGTGAATTATAGGAGTTGACCCCATGGAGCCAATTTTGGTCCTAAAGAGGTTTAATGTCTTGACCACTTTAAGTGAGGCCCAATTGTATGGCCATGGGTCTATTGATAAAAAAAATAACCAAAATTGGGGTAGGCCCAATTTAATTTGACCTCCCATGATGCCATCAAGCCTTAGGGTCAGGTGAGTATGTTGGAATTTCAAGTTGATTTTTAGGGTTCATTAGGGTTTGGGGAGGCCTTAGATGATGCTAAGGATCAATTTAGGTAGACCCCTCTCCCATTGTGAATTTTAGTGTCATGGTGATCCCTAGGGTCCATAGGGAGGTTTATAGGGTTTTGGAACCCAAGGAATGTCTTTCCCATAAGGGGAGGTGGCTTGGGTCCCAAGGGAGCAAAACCCTAGTCTGGGGGCTATGTAAAAGTGAGTGGGCGGACTCTCACAAAAGTGAGGTTAACAATCTTCTTAGTTTCTTAATAATGCTTATCATATTCCAAACATACGATTTTCATTTGATGATTCAAACATTACTGTATTTCCTAGTGTAATTCATTATTTCGGGATTTTTTGAATTTTGTGTTGTTTATTTTCCTATGATTTTAATACTTATATCGGTCATAATCTAGTTCATGAAATCCATCTCATTTTAGAAAAAAATGTAAGATTAAAGTGTGTTGATGGAGTTTCCATAACTCCATATACCTATACTTATTTAATGCTAAGAAGGGATCCCAATATTAATGAATTAATTGGATTTATTATAGATCCTATAAATTTTTATATTTATAAGTACCCCCAAATAACCTTTTCTCTTACCTAATCTACTTTTGAAGTATTGGGCAAGCTCTAAGTTGCCCAATTATCGTATTTTCTCTCCATTATCTTTGGTATTTACCCATTAGGTTTGTATTAATGGCGTTCTTATTGAGCCTTGCCATTACTAGATGACCTGTTGTCGCCATCATCCACAATTCCACCATATACATTCATATTTATCAACTGCTTGCTAAGTTAAGTAGATTTGTTTCAGCAATAGTCTTTATCCAATTATGGACGTTTAGTTCGTGCCTTTGCCTTCCATCATCTCACATTGTCATCATCTCACATTGATTATCATTCCTTCAGAATCTCAACTCCATTATAAATAGTACTTATGAGTCTATATATACCCTTAATGCTTGAGCATGAAGGTAAACAATGATAAAAGGAGTTAATGACGCTTCTATCTCCTTTCCCTTATTAAATTTTTAGGGATGCAAGCAGCACTCAAAGTGCACTAATTTTTTCATAATTTATTTTTGGAGTTTTGGGCGAGCTCAGAGTTCTCTAATTATCTCATTTTCTCATTATTATTTTATTCCTTTCGATGTTAAGTTTGAACTACAAATACATGTTGTTTGTCTTATGTATAATAAAATTAAAGTTTAATGACAGTATGGAAAGATCTCATAAACGAAGAATTTTAGTGAATAATTTATGCTGAGATGACAAATTCAATGATGGGGGAGACAAAATCGAAGAGGTTCAAAGGAGGTTTTCTGTGGGAGAAGAGAGCTTATGAAAACACACATTTCACGAAAGAGTTTTCGAAGGTTCATGTGAGAAGAGAGTATGAGAGAGTTCTTATGCCTAAGAGGTTTATTAAGAATTTACTGTGGGCAAGGAGAGTGATCGATATATCTATCTTTTATAGAAATTTAAGTACCGCACAAGTGAATAAAAAAAAATAGGGACATTTACGAAAAAATATTACATCAGTACTACGCACGTAGAGGAACGTGCGTATCCAATAAAATCACGCCACGTATCCCGCGCGATGCAGAAAAAAAACGGCGCAGTAACACGGGGAATATTCCCCCCCCCGTGTTATTCATGTGTTATTGTGTGTTATTCATGTGTTATTGTACCCTGAGAATATTTCCTGGTGTTATAATAACACAATAACACATGAATAACACACAATAACACAAGAATAACACGGGAGAGAATATTCCACCGTGTTACTGCGCCGTTTTTTTCTCTGTCGGGAATATTTCCCGTGTTATTCAAGTGTTATTGTGTGTTATTCATGTGTTATTGTATCCTGAGAATATTCTTGGTGTTATAATAACACAATAACACATCAATAACACATAAATAACACGCAATAACACATGAATAACACACAATAACACATGAATAACACGGGGGGGAATATTCCCCGTGTTACTGCGCCGTTTTTTTTCTGCGTCGCGCGGGATACATGGCGTGATTTTATTGGGTACGCACGTTCCTTCTACGTGCGTAGTACTGATATAATATTTTCCCGACATTTACATAGCACACAATTTTTATTTATCCACATATCTCACACACAAATTTTCACATTTATAAACATAGCACTCAGATCTTTCATATCACACAGAAAATAACACTATTACCACTCTTCAAAATACGAAATATATCTTTTAATTTATTGGTTTAAAGAACTAAAACACTATCTATGTAAATATGAAAGTTTTTGCATGAGAAATATAAATATTAAATATCAAATACATTAATTGAAAAACTATAAAGTTATATTTATATACATATTTATCCTTGGAGAAATGATTACATACGGCATCTGTGGTTGCAAATAGTCCATCATTTTCGAAAATATAGTTGTGTATATAATAATGTACTAGAATATGATAGATTGGCTAATTTCTCCTTTCATTATGGCATTGTGTAAAGTATAAACATCGAGTACAAAGAGGCTTCGCTACATTCCACGACAGATCTATTCGCAACAAGAGCTAGCGCGCAGGAAAGCAAGCCGAGCGATAGGAGGAGGAGGTGAAGCAGCGAGGTCAATGAGAAGAGCGTAGGTATCTGTTCGTCCCTTCCAACTCTAGGCCAAACCCGCATTGCCATTTCTAATTCATCTTTTCGCTCTTTGTTGAAAGATAACCATACAGGAGTAGAAGAAGACGGGAAGATGGGCTGCTCCTTCTCCGGTCTCAACGCCTTATACGACGCTCCTAATGGAGCTGGCGACGTATGGATCAACGAGAACCGGTTCAGGATCTTGAGTCAGCTTGGCGAAGGTGGCTTTGCCTCCGTCTTCCTCGTCAAGGAGCTCGTCGCCCACGACTCTGCGTCATCAGGCGGCCTTGCCTCCAACAAAACCATTGATCCTTCCCATATTTCAGGTTCCCTGCTCTTATCAATTTTGAGTTCTGATCCAAATTCTTGGTCTTGAAGCATTTTTGTTCTGTTTTATGGTTGTCGGTTTTTTTGGTCCAGTTCGGCTTTTAGATATCAATAACATTGGCCAACATAGGTCTTTCTGGTTAGGAATCTAGTTTATTGTTGTTGCAGTTGTTGTAATCAATTTATTTTGCTTGCTTGTTTCCCTTGGTTAATGCATTGCACATGTGTCTCTAAAGTGAAAATGTTCTTCTTATGACGTGAAAATCTCACTGATAATTGAAATGAATTCGAACTTAGGATTTGCAAGAATAGTTGTGGAGATGAAGATGGCTTTTGTTACATTGGACATCTGATAGTGATGATTGATGAAACTCATTAGTATCTGCTTAATGTTGGTTTTAACTGATTGAAGCTTGTGTGTTTCTATTATCGTATTGACTTTGTTCATCACCACCACTATTTTCCCTGCTTTTAGAAAGGTTGAATCTAATGGGGACTCTTGAGGATCTCTTATAACTACTATGCAACCTGCACTATGTGCGTAGATAAATTTTTTTAAATACTATAATGCAAAATAAAATTTAAAATACTATTATTATTGGAATTTAATTTTTATTATATTCAAAGATGACATTAATAAGTTAATATAAATATTCATGATGTTGACAACATCTTTATAATCCTTATCATGTATAATCATTCTTTGCGGGGATTCTTATAGAATATCTATACAACAACAATAACAACAACAAACCTTTATCCCACTAAGTGGGTTTTTCTAGGTCTACTTTTGCCTTTCTTGACATAAGTCGAATCTAAAACATCTACTCTCCTAATCGGATCATCAGATGGCCAACGTTTAATGTGACCAAACCATCTAAGACGACTCTATCTAATTTTGTCCACCACTGGAGCTACACCAACCCTATCATGGATATATTCATTTCACATTTTTTCTCTAAGTGTAAAGCCACTCATCCACCTAAGCATTCTCATCTCGACAACACTTAACTTAGTTTTATGCTTCTCTTTTAAAGGCCAACATTCAGCGTCATAGAGCGTAACAGGTTTAACTACCATCTTATAAAATTTTTCTTTCTGTCTAAGCGGTACTTTTCTAGGCCCGAAGCATTCCTCCACTTCAACCAATCAACTTGAATTCTACTAATAACATCCCCGTCTATATCACCATCACTTTGAACAATAGACCCGAGATATCTGAAGCTTTCACACCTTTTAATAATTTGATCACCCATAGTTATAACTTTGTCACTATAGCTACTGCTACTAAAATTACATTCCATGTATTCAATTTTAGCTCTACTCAAACGATGGCTTTTAGACTCTAATTTAGACCTCTATAATTCAAATTTTTTCTGAGATATCCAAAGCGATCACACTTTTATGACCTCTCTAGTCTTATCTTTACAAGATTATTTGTAAATGATTACATGGAAGAAGACATGGAGTTGATCCAACTAAATGAGTTTATCGAGTCATAAACTCATACAGCTACATACCTTCATATTTGATGTCTTGAAAATTAAACTTCACACACATCAAGGATATTACAAATAGGCTGACAACATCAGATATTTGCTTTAGTTCCATTTTCGGACTTGTGTAACTTCTACATGGAATTAAGGAAAAACATTAAGGGTATTAAATATTTTGGTTTTTTGACTCCATATAATTATTTCATATTATTTTTCAAATGTGTATCATTTTCTACAGAGTTTAATAAATATTTTCAATAAACATTCAACATTAAGAATTTAAAGTTTATAGAGTTAATATAATGAAAATCTGAAGCATTCACATTAATTTAAAAATTAAATTAGTTTGTATGGAATGCTACTTTGAATGAATCATGCAGAGTTTTCTATTCTCCTATTCATAGCTTATTAAATCCTTCAGGAAAAGATGACCAAAGTTTAATTTTTACCAAAATCTTTATTAACATCAAAATCTATTAAATAAATTAAAATGGGATTTTCAACAAAAGCAATATCATAAATTTTAAAATCCTCTTTAAACATAAAATCAAATGGCACTCTAACTTTAACATGAAACCAACTTATGTGATTGAAAAATGGTCATTGTAACAGTAGCATATTGTTGCTTGTGAATAACAGTTGGAGTTTCTTAAATAATAGCTAAGACCTACTATTGGTCAAGGATTACTTCAACCATTTCACATTGCTTATGCTATCATTGCTTAGGCCAAAGTAGTTTGTTATCACTTGAATGGGAGGCCGCCTCTTCACCATGTATTAGAATTTCAACCACTTGATGAACCGCTTGTTTCTGGATATAACTTCACGTGCATCCCATCTCACGGAAGATGTATAGACCTTCTCCTCATTATAGAATATGAATGGGAAGACCATTGAGTTTTTCTCATTGCCATTGGCTAGTAGTATGAATCTCATTGCTAAAGTAGCTAGATCATATTTCACTTCTTTAATAGTTTCATACTGTAAATTAGAAAAAAAATAGAGGTTTATTTTTATTTTATCACTACTACGTGATCTTTTAATGCCCTTTTTCACTTTCATCACTTCTTTCTTGCTGTTTTCCATTGCATATATTACGTTTGCAGATGGGCCTTATGTTTTTATTGTTATGACCTGCTAATATGTGTAAAAATATAAAGAAAATGGAATAGATGAAAAAACAAAATTGATATGGCAATTTATATACACTTGCACTTAAGCGTCAATTTATTCTATTGCAAACAATAAGCTAGTGTTCAAATAAAGGGAAAAAAATATGCTTAAAGTAATTAATATCATAGATTTGAAACAATAATGCTACTCCTTTTTCTAGAATCAACAACCCTCAGTCACTTACTAAGTCATGCGTTTACACTGATTTAAGATACCTAGAATATGTAAACCATTATTGCAATTTGCCACCATAGTCCTCCATGGAGGTGCCCTCTTTGTTCGTCATAAGACAAGAAGAAACTGAAATAATGTAGCAGAAGCACTGAAGCAGTTTAAAATTCATTTTAGGCATGTAAAGAAAAATTTTAACACTTTTGAAGGAGTATAGGAAATGGAGGATGGGAAGAAGAGAGAGAGAGAGAGAGAGCTTTGCACGAGCGAAGTCATTTATGATAGTGATGATGTGTGGAAAATTCATTATAGAGTCCACAACAAACAAACTTAAATTTTATTACAAAATTAGCCATTTTTACAAAACTTTGAAAGGCGAGGGAGTCACTCAAAGAAATGCTGTTGGGAAGCTTAACATCAGTGAACATCAGTGACATTCTTGTGGATGTGAAAGTGGTTGAGAACCTAGAGGTTCATAGAGTAATAGAATTTTCATTTGTGGGAGTGATTGCCAAAGTCGATCTCTATAAGGTCATCAAAATGTGGAAAGGCTAGCTATCAATAGCATAATTGAACTAAAAGATGTGGTTGTTGCATGATTGTCCCTTAAAAGAGTGTTGAATGCATCCATGAGATAGGATTTTAACCATCAGTATCTTCTCAGTGATGTTTACCCTCTGAATCCAATCGAAGCCAACAATGGCTTTGGAAGAGAGAGGAGCAGAATTAGGGAAATATGGAGGGAATTTAGTGAGAGGCTCTAATGAATGGGAATAGGTGATAACAGAGCACATGAAGGCAAGATTCATCCTCAACCTTGAATTCGAATTTGATCTCGTTATTGACTCCAGGGAGATCATCCTTGCGATGTGTACATTGGATGTTTGATGACAGTTCATGTGGGGGCAAAGGAGGAAAGGGGAAGGAAAGGTAGTGTATAGAGCATGCGAAGGGAAATTCATCAAGACATAACCATTAGGAGCTGGTTGCATCACATTCATTGTTTGATCAGTTCCTATAATGAATCACATTCATATGTTTTTTTCTAAATCATTAAATTTTGAGAAAAATGCATTCAGGAATAACCTGTTCTTTGGCATCTACTCTCTACCATTTTCTCTTGGGGCATTTACATACATGACATACAAGTCTTATGTATTTACATATATCACACCTAAACTTTCATATTTGCACACGTAAGACTCACATCTTGAATATCAAATTAAAAATAGCACTATTTCCACTTTTTAAAAGTGAAATGCAACATTTTATGCATAGGTTTAAAACACCACACACACACACACAAACACACACAATTTCTCTTTTTATGGGGCATTTACATACATAACACAATTCTTATGTATTTACATCTCACACCTAAACTTTCATATTTCTTCCGTTGTTGAAGCCATATTATTTTTTTCATTTCACGTTAGTTGATGTATTTGGTACATATCAACTAACTCCATTATCGGGTCCCAAGTCCTGGATGAAAAAAGTGGAGGGTTACTTTAGGTAGTCGACAACCAATGTAAAATTTTTTCGAAAAAATCATAATACGAATCCTTTAAATTCTTGTGTAAATGCTAGGGTGTCTCCCCAAAATAACGCACTGTATGGTGTGGATACAATGAAAAATATTCAAGGTCCGCTACACTTGTAGTGTCAAATAAGCAAGAGTTCTCACATTACGGATGGATGCGGGTAAAAAAGTTAGTCCATAAAAATAATATTAGAATATGCTCCTCAAATATGAGTACTCTCATAGGTAAATTAACGAAACTACTTGATATTTTAATTTATAGGACGATAAATATCTCATTTATTCAAAAAATTAAATAGGTTGGAGAAAAGAGTAAGGAGATTGATAGCTTGGGTTTCAAACTTTGGTATTCAGGTAGGAGTCGCACTAGAATGATGTAGGTGTAAATATAGATAAGAATTTGAAAGATAATGATGTAAAAATTAATAGATATGAAGATAAAATTATAACTCTAAATATTGTTATTGTTACTGAGATTTTTAATATTATAAGTGCTTATGTTCCTCAAATAAATTTATAAATACGTTTAAAAGAAAAATTTTGGAATGTTCTAAAAGAATTAATACAAATGATACATCTTGAAGAAATAATTTTTATTAGATGAGATTTAAATGGACATATTGGTAGAGTGATAGAAGATTTTAGAAATATTCATAATAGCCACGATTTTGGAGTGATTAATGATATTGCTACTATTTTATTTAAGAAAAGAGATGAGCTTATTTTTAATTATAAGAATGAATCTAATAAAACATAAATTGATTATTTTCTAATGAGAAAAATTGATCGTCGAGAATATAAAGATTGTAATGTCATTTCAAGTAAAATTTTAAGTACTCAACTTTCATTATTAATTCTGGTTTTTAAGATGAATAGTTGTAAGATAAAAATATAAGGAAAATTTTTTATAGAATTAGATGGGGCATCTAAAAGACAAATAAAATTATTTTTGTGATTAAAATTCAAGATTTCATGATTTGTGATGTTCATGAAGAAGCGAATTCTATGTTGGATCAAGTAACAAGTACTATTAAACAAGTGACAAAAGTTATACTTGGAGAACCAAAAGGAAAATTTTTTATAAATAAAAATAGTTGGTGGTTGAATAATAATATGCAAAAAAAGATAAAATATAAGAAGTGTTAAAAAAATTGGTTTAAACATTAAAGCCTAGAGAATTGGGAAAAAATATAAGGTGACCCGTAGGTAGTCTAAGAGAACAATTTTCTGCTTTTAGTGATTTTATTATAGTTTAGATATTAAAGAGTATGGAAAATATATGTATAAATTAGCCAAGGAAAGAGAAAATAAAATTAAAGATATAATTCAAGTAAAATGTATTAAAAATGAAAGTTAAAAAATGTTTTTCTTAGAGTAAGACATTCAACATGGATGTGTGAGCTATTTTGATAAATTTTTCAATGAAGTTTCTGAAAATATGATCAATCTTAGTGATTTTAATCTTGTTAATAATTATAAAACATATTATTTTTACCTGTGCATTAGTAAAAGAGAAGCTGAGGAGGCTTTAAAGAAAACCAATGGTGGAAAATCAATAGGACCTAATGATATCCCAATTGAAGTGTGGAAATATTTAAGAGATTTGAGAGTTTCTTGACTTGCTAACTCTTCAATAATTATTTTAAGAACTAAAAAGGCGCTTGAGGAGTGGAGGAAGATTATTTTGGTCCCAAATTTTAAGAATAAAGGGGCGCACAAGACTATGCAAATTATAGTAGAATTATGTTAATGTCTCACACTTCAAAATTATGGGAGAGGGTAATTGAACTTGGGTTAAGACGTGATTGAACATAGGTTAAGACGTGATGCAAAGATTTCTCATAATCAATTTGAATTTATGTCAAATAGGTCTATTACGGAAGCTATACATTTATTGAGAGGTTTGATGGTGAAGTACAGGGAGAATAAGGAGGATTTACATATGATTTTTTTTGTATTAGAAAAAAAACTTACCATAATGTTCTAAGAGAAGTCCTTTGGAGAGTTCTAGAGAAGAAATGTGTTGAAATGACTTATTTAAGTCATTAAAGATATGTATAATAGAGTTGTTACTTGTGTTCAAATAGAAGGAGAATTGACCAATTATTTTTCTATTTAAGTTGGATTACAACTGGGATTAGCTTTAAGCCCATATCTTTTTGCTTTAGTTATGGATGCTTTTACTAGGCATTTACAGGAGGATGTACCTTATTGTATGCTTTTTACTTTTGATATCCTTCTTGTGGATAAGACTAAAGAAAGAGTTTAGGAAAAACTTGAATTATGGAGGTCTATATTGGAGTTTAAAAGTCTTCGTTTGAGTAGATCTAAAGCTGAATATATATAATGTAATTTTAATAGTAGTAGCTCTAGTGACAGAGTTGTAACTATGGGTGATCAAATCATTAAAAGGTGTGAACGTTTTAGATATTTCAAGTCTATTGTTCAAAGTGATGGTGATAGAGATTGGGATGTTTTTAGTAGAATTCAAGTTTTCTGGTTGAAGTGGAGAAATGCATCAGGCCTATTGTGTGATAGAAAAGTACTGCTTAGACTGAAAGTAAAATTTTAGAAGATCGTGTTGAGACGTGCAATGCTCTATGACATTGAATGTTGGCCTTTAAAAGAGAAGCAAAAAATAAAGTTAAGTGTTGCTGAGATGAGAATGCTTAGGTGGATGAGTGGTTTGACACTTACTGACAAAATGTGGAATGAATATATCCGTGATAGGGTTGGTGTAGAGCGGACAAGGTTAGAGAGAGTCATCTTAGATGGTTTAGTCACATCAATTGTCGACCATCCGATGATCCGGTTAGGAGAGTAGATGTTTTAGATTTGACTTATGTTAAGAAAGGTAAAGGTAGACCTAAAAAGATTTGGGCATAATCTATAAAAAAATTATCTTAATCTATTAGAATTAAATGAAAATATGACATTCAATAGGATGCAATGGAGAAAAAGGATTCATGGAGCCAACCCACTTAGTGGGAAAAATGCTTCTTGTTGTCGCCGTCGTCATTGTTGTTGTATTTTCTAAGATTCAACAATAGAACTATAACATCATTCTCTATTGTTTGTTATGTTGTGTAACTTCTATTTAAATAATGAAATGTGTAATGGATTTTATTAATACAATCTTCTAAAAAACCACTATAAGGGAGGGGGAGATTCTTTCTTTATCTTTTAAAATTACTGTAATCCTAATTATCAGTGTCAAAAAATCTACCAAAATAGTCAGTTAAATAAAATTTAAGAATGATGTGGCACCTACTAGACTTATTATGGCTTCTTTTTCTTTTTTGTGATTTGTTAATTTGCTTTTTTTTATCAGACATTTTATTCTTGTTACTGAAGGTACTGCTAATTGATTTGATTCCTTTAGATGCTTGACTATTTAATTATGAAATATCTTGGAATAGCAAATCGTAAAACAGACAATTTATTATCTACTTTGCTGTTGCTTCAGATGACAGCACTTATACTTTGAAAAAGGTCCTCATCCAAAGTCCGGAGCAGTTAGAGTTGGTGAGGGAGGAGATCCATATTTCTTCTCTTTTCAATCACCCTAATTTGCTTCCCCTTCTTGATCATGCCATCATTTCTGTTAAGGTAACACTTTTTGTTTGCCCTAATTTCTGTTAACTTGAGGTAACACTTTCTGCTATTAATCAGTTGAAGAATTACAGTTGAACTGCTGGTGAATGGTTATACTGTTTTTTGAATCTTATATTTTTGTCTTCTGATTTATAAAGCATGATTTAGTAAAAAATAAAGCTTGAACTCTTTGTTACAGTACAAGTGATGCGTATGAGTTATGAAGAACTAATTCCTGGATTTAGAGGGCGAACTAAAAGAGATAAGAGAGGAAAAAACAAATCTCGACTTCTTAGTTACTGACCAAGTGATGTTTAAAAGGCATGAAGAAACAATTTGTGGAATTAGAGATAGAGATAAGAGAGATTAGGAGAGTACACTTTTTTTAATATTTATAAGATTGTAGAGCCCTAAAAGCTTCCCCTAGTCATAAAAGAATGTGACATGTGATGAAAAAATATAAGGTTATTAATCTGTGACAAGTAATCTAAGTGCAATCTTAGTATTAAAATAAGAATCTTTTATAATTCATAGACCTATTACATCCTTACTACATACATACTCCTAGTATGCTTGGTGCTGAAATGCACAGCATGACAAGTTCAAACAATATGGATACTGTATGCTAGATTGTCCCGCATCAACTCCCCTAGGGTATGAAGAACTCTTCTATGAATAGTTGAAAAGGTGTAGCTAGTGTCCGATTGTCTCCCCTAGGGTATGAAGAACTCTTCTATGAATAGTTGAAAAGATGTAGCTAGTGTCCGATTGTTACGCCTCATTTGACTTCTTTCTTTGATCTAAATGAAACAGAATAGAGGCAATTTTTTTAGTCAGAAATATGTTGTAATACCCACAAAATTTCACAAAGGTTAGAAGAAAATTTCTCAAAAAATTATACCTAATTTTTTGCTTTTTCCTAAATTATTTGAAAGCATATTTATAAAATTCTGCATTTTATTTTGATTATTGTGATATATAGAAATTTATATAAATAAAGATCTATATTATCTATTATTAATCAATTTCTTACTAAAATTATTTACCTAATTTTTACTAAGATCACTGTCCATCTATATCTTACTAAAATTATTTCCCTAAATTTTTACTAAAATAATTGTTCATTTATTTATTAATATTTTTGTAGCTTTTTGAGGTTTTACCCACACGCCTATGGCATACTCAGGAGGTCACTTAGACAGCTTAGATGGTTTGATGGATAATTAATAATTATTTTATTAAAAGCTAAGAATCTTGTCAAGATGTGACTGAGATGGAAATAAAGTTATGAGAATTAATTCTAATTTCCTTAATTAAGGAAATTAGAATTAATTGGTAAATCCCTTAAAATAAGGAAATTAGAATAAATTTATAATCCTTAAATTAAGGGAATTAGTTAAATAGTTTCCTAGTTTTTTTTCCTTTTAATCTCCTATATAATACCTTGTATGATCAATTCAATAAATAAGGCGAAATACAATTATTTCTTTGATTTCCTACATGGTATTAGAGCCAAGGCTCAAACCCTAGAGGACACTGCCTATTGCCGCCATTCGATCCTTCCGATTAGGGTCGGTTCTCTGCGATCTGCGCTCCATCCTCTCCGCTTCGTCTGAGAGGAGCAGCACGTTGTCACGAGGAAGAACGTCTTTTGCCGCTAATCACGCAGATCTACGTTCTGCGATCTTTGCCGTTGAAGTACTTTGCGTTGTTTGCCGCTGTGTGGTCGCTGCAGAGCTTGCGATCTTTTTTCACTGTTTGCCGCTGCAATCCTGTGTCGCAGATCTCGCGATCTTTGCCGCTGTTTGGATTCTTTTTATTCGCTGCCTTAATTGCTGCGATTCTTTTACCACTGCAGGTTGATTCTAGCCTTAATTGCTGCAAATTTTTCTTCTTCATTATGTCAATGTCCGAAACCACTATCTCCAACTACTCCAACAATTCTGAAGAAAACAATGCTGTTCAGAAAATTGGAGAGTTGCAGAATATTCGAGCATCCAACAGGTTCAATGGGAAGAACTATCTCAAATGGTCCAAAATTGTCCGCACATACCTAAAAGGCAAAGGGAGGATTAATCATCTACTTGGAACCGAACCAGAAAAAAGGGATCCATCTTCTACAGCATGGGAAGAGGAAGATTCCATGATTACGTCCTGATTATGGGATTCTATGGACCCAACGATCAGTGACACTTGCATGTTCTTGAACACTGCAAAGGAAATCTAGGACTATATCAACCGCACATACTCGAAAGCCTGTGATGCTGCCCTTGTGTATGAAATCAAGGAAAAAACCGGAGCAACCAAACAAGAAGACAAATCTGTCACAGAATATGCAACTCTATTGCAGAATCTGTGGTAGGAACTGGATCACTATCGTGTAATTGAGATGAAATGCCCTGATGATGCTGCCACCTTGAAGAAGTTCAGTGAGAAGGATCGGATATATGATTTTTTGACATGATTGAATCCTGAATTTGATCATGTTAGAATTCAAATCCTCGGCAAGGAGGATACACCGTCTCTAGAAGAGACAATCTCATTAATCCGGGCAGAAGAAAGTCGGAGAAGTGTCATGCTAGAACCACATACTATGGATGGGTCAGCCTTAGCACAAACACAAATCAGGAGAAGTCAAAGAACGATAACCAAGGGAAGGAGAACAAAGATAATCTTTGGTGTATTTATTGCAAGAAACCGAGACATATAAGGGAGAAGTGTTGGAAGTTAAATGGTAAACCTCCAAGCCGAGAATGGGGCAACTGTGGGGAGAAACAAAGGTCTCGAGCGCATATGGCAGATCAACCAAATATTGAGGAAAAATAAAAAAATAGGGGGATTCAACAGTGAAGAAATTGAGAAATTGAGAAACTTATTGGGATCTCTTGAGAAGCCTTCTGGAGCATGTTCGATAGCTCTTTCAGGTAAAACTGTTTACATGAATGTCTTAAACAAATTATATACCAACTCTTGGATCATTGACTTCGATGCTACTGACCATATGACCCCCACATCTCAACTCTTCCATTCCTATAACCCCTGTCCAAGTAATAAAAAAATTATAATGGCCAATGGCTCTTTAGCTATCGTTGCAGGGATTGGTGATATACATATCACACCTAGCCTTATCCTGAAAAACGTTCCCCATGTACCCAAACTGTCAACAAGCCTTATGTTCATTCAAAAATTGACTCATGATCTCAAATGTTATGTTATTTTTTTTCCTTCTTATTGTGTTTTTCAGGAACAGGACTCGAGGAGGAGGACTGGACTTGCTAAGGAAAGAAGCGGTCTTTACCACCTTGAACCATCCCAGAAAATCAGGAGCAATTTGTCCTCATCTTTCCTTAGTTCCTTAAACAAAGATGTCATTTGGCTGTATCACTTACGCCTTGGTCATCCCTCTTTTTAGGGTTCTAAATATAATATTTCCTCATTTATTCTAAGGATTAAATATTTCTGAGTTTCATTGTGACATTTGTGAATTGGCAAAACATACCCGTGTATCTTTTCCTATTAGCAATAAAAGAAGTTCTCATC